>JABUQX010083761.1:17500-22148 GCA_015478945.1 Trachelipus rathkii | reverse complement strand
CGGGAAGATCATTGTTTACTAATCACCTGTAGTTTGAAGGAAAAACCATCCCAGTTTTTTGTTGCTAAGATAAACTCGCTTAAACACATGAAACTTGATTCGGTTGGAAGTTTTCAGTTAAAAAATGAAAAAACCATGGAGGCTTCTTCTTGTTGATAGCAAAGGATAAGGAGCCACATACCATTGGTGAGACCTTGTGGAACCATGTTTACTTACAGCTCGTAGTACCGTACTTGGTGAAGAAACGTCGTAATAAAGTTTCCAAAATATCAATGTCAAACGATACAGTAAAGAGCAGAGTTGATGAAATGGATCAAGATTTAAAAAATCAAGTAATTGGAAAATTAATTTCCCCTCTTTTCCGTGCAGTGTGATGAAGCAACCGACATTTCACAGCATTCCCAAAAACTGTTTTATTGTAGATTTATTGATGGCAAACAACTTATGAAACATATATTGTTCTCCCAAAGTATCAAAACAACAACAAAGGCTGGTGATGTATTTTCCTCTCAGTCTAAATTTTTAGCAGCTAATAATCTTCCTCGGGAAAATGTGGCTGTACAGACGAGGCAAAAACTATGACTAGTTGTCGAACTGGTTGTATTAAATTGACTAAGAAAAAACCCTAAGAAATTTGGTTCTCATTGCATCATTCATAGGCAGGCTTTGGCTTACAAGACTTTAACAAGGCTTTGGCTTGCAAGACTTTGCCTGGTCATTTAACTACTCACTTTTGAATTTAGTAATTAAAATAGTCAATTGTGTAAAATCAAGTGCTTTTAACACTAAAATTTTTGAGGTTTTGCATCAGGAATTAAACACTCAGTAGGGCGTGTCAATTTTAATAACACGCGAAAAATTAAGTTTCGTAGAGAAATTTTTGTGTCTTTTTACTCTTAAACATGACACATGCATATCAAAATAACAGATAACAAATATTTGTAATTTTTTAATATCTGTAAAAATAGAAGCTTTATAATTATAAAGCAACATTGAAGTTGGACAGTTAATAAGATACCAAGATCACTATTATATATATATAATATATATATATATATATATATATAATATATATTATATAGTATATATAGTATATAGATATAATGATATTATTAGTAGTATATTATATATAATATATTTATATATATATAATATATATATATATATATATTTTATTATTTACCACCTCCCTGTAGGGCTTTCGCCCCTATCTGTTGGACCAGGGCATTTTCTTCCTTCTGGCCCAGAACTATTGATACTAAAGCACTTCTTAGAAAAACATTTCTCGGTACAATGTTTCTGATGCCGAGTCCTGAGTTATCCACTCAAGTAGGGTTTCACCCTTTCAGTGGAACTAGGAAGAAGATACTTTGGCCTCGAAACTCGTTTCTTCCCAGAGCTTTCAGAAAATCGTATTGCTAGGCGCATAAGATTCATATGCTAGTCCAGATATGCAAGCAAAAAAAAGTAAAGACCGGTGCTAAGCTCTGTCGCCCTAAAACTATGCGAAGAAAGAAAGTCTTCATGTGTTCCGACACCGTCTCGAATATCCATTCTTCTCACATACAAATCAATACTCCACTAGATGCTGCAGATACTATCTATCTATCATTATATGATATATATATATATATAATATATATATAATATATATATATATATAACTATATATAATATATATATATAGTATAATATATAATAAATATATATATAATATATAACTATATAATAATATACTACTATATATATATTATATATATAGTATATATATATATATAATATAGTATATATATATATAAATATATAATATATAATATATATATATATGATATATATATAATATATATATTATATATATATATATATATATATATCATTATTATATTTGTATATGTATAATATATATATATATATAATATATATATATATATATATATATATATATTAGTATATATGATATATATTTATATATATATATATATATATTATATATAAGATTATATAATATAATATAATATATATATATATATATAATATATATATAGATATATAATATAAATCTGATATATATAGGTATATATATATATATATATATATATTAATACCTATATAATAATATATATATATTATATATTATATATATTATATATAGATAATATATATAATATATATAATATATAATATTATATATATAATATAAATGATCAAAGAACGAGGCGAGATGGTGATTGATTGGATTCTGAAGTTGTGTAAAATAAAGCGTTTATGGGGGGTATAGTTCCAAGGGATTGGAGAAGAGCAGTAATAGTACCCTTATATAAGGGTAAGGGAGATAGGGGAACTGTAGAAATTATAGGGGAATAAGTTTATGAGGTGTGTAGGGAAGGTATATGCTGGTATTTTGTCGAAAGAGTGCTGTCGAGTGACTGAAGGCTGACTGGTGAAAGAACAAGGTGCGTTTTAGGAGTGGTAGAGGATGTTGTGGATCAAATCTTTTACATTGAAACAAATGAATTGGAGAATTGATAAAAAGGAGAAGTAAGAATAAATTGTATTTTATTTTTATGGATTCTGCAACAGGCGTATGGTAGGGTTAATAAGGAAGCTCTATGCAGGCGTGTTAGTGATAATGGTGTTGGTGTAAGCTTCTGGATGGAATCAAAAGTATGTATGACGATTTAGTGAGGCGTGTGTAAGGAATAAATGGTTCAATGTGATTGGTTTAGGATTAAGAGTGGAGTGATATTTTTAACGTCTATTTTACAATTACCCAAATTATTTCTTTTCAATGTTATTCAAGAGTAAATGTTTCAAAACTTTATCAATTTATATTTTTTAAAGTCTAACTGGCCATTATTTTTGTAATTTTTGTCCCGAGACAGAGCTATGAGCTTGTCTATGCCTTGCATTCTCAAAACCTTTACTCCGGAACCTCAGGCTTTTCTAAGCCTTAAGCTCATAACAACAACTTTTTAGGCCTTCTAACCCAATTTATCAATGATTTTTATACAAAGCTTAAATATTTCAAAGCTGCTATTGGCTTAGAATTCGTCTCATAGAGACGTCACACAAACAAAACACTTAAAAATATATTAAGAGAGCCAAGCGTCATTTATGCTGGGTATATATATATATAATATATATATAATTATTATATCTTATATATATATATATATACTATATATATATATATATAGTATATATATATATATATAATTATCATCATATATATATAGGCTGTCAGGGTCAAGACGGCCGGACAGACGCTGTTTGTATAATGATAACTATATATATCAATATAGATATATAATATATATAATATATATATTAAATATATATAATATATATATATATATATATACTATAATATAATATTAGATATAATATATATATATAATTAGTATATATATTATATTATATATATATATTTTGACGAGGAATGCCCTTGTAAATACACACTTTTTAATTCCAAACTTTAATATTAAAACAAAAATATTAAATTAATAACTCACAAACACACACACAACCACATACTATATATATATATAAATAGATATATATATTATATAGTAATAATATATATATAATATATATATATAATTATATATATATATATAGTATATAAATAATTTTTTAAAATCACTGCTATTCGCCGCCATAGCACGGCCTCTTCAGGTGAGATAAGTGAACAAAGAACTCTTCGCCCAATTTTTTGAAAATTCAACAGATAGGTTGAAGCATTTTAATCAATTAGATGTGTTGTCTATCATTCACCTTTTTACGATTTTTTAAAAAAACTTGTGTTCTTTCTGTAGTTAAATCCAAATTTTGTTTTTGTATTTATTTATCTAGTTTATATCTTCTCATATTCATCTCATATTATAATACCACAACACCCTCCCTGTTTAAAATATTAAAAGTTAAAAAATATCAATCCACAAACATTTCCCATTTTGTAAGTTTGGACTGCAATTTCATATTGATATCTGTACCAGTTTCTTTAGCACTTTCTCTCTTAGAGCATCATTTACAGGTTACTCAGCATTCTTTGACATAATCCGTCGATTGGTTAAAAAATAATATCTTATTAAAACTTGGACGTTGGAAACATAACGTTTTTTGCATATATTAAATACTATTTTTTCAAACAAAGGGCAAGGCGCTTAGTATGGGTTCGCCGCTTTCCCCTATTATTAGTAATTGTTTTTATGGAGCTGGTTTTGAAAAGTACAAGTTCTTCCCCCTATACCATTTTGGCAAGCATTTCATTGGCAGCCATCTTGCTTTTTTATTGTAGAATTTGTGGCAATTCTTATTCAGATTAGCCACAAGAGTATCTTGACATTTATTAATTTCCTACAATCAACGAATTACAGTTCCACCATTGAAGTCCCTAATATAATTCATGCCCTTTTTTGGACACTTTGTTGAATGGGGATGCTGTTGTAATTTAACTTTTGCAGTATATAGAAAGCCGACAGCACATATAAATTATACACACTGGTACTCTTTTCACTCTATTAACACGAAATATCTGGTACCCTTACTGCTTTATTTTTACGTGCATTACGTATGCTCCCCCCCTCAACTCTACAGAAAACTAAACGTTCTTTTACAACGTTTAAAACCTTACAATATCCTCTTTCCA
>JABUQX010083761.1:0-12500 GCA_015478945.1 Trachelipus rathkii | reverse complement strand
GTTGGTATGTTTAGTCCGGTTAGGTAAGGATAGATTAAGTTAGCCAATGTATGAAAGATCGATTGAATGACAAATAGTTAGAGAGTAGCCGTATAGTTTTGCTAAGTTTCATATTTATGCTATATTAGGATGTCATGGTGATCATTTATGTAATTAATAGCTGAATTCAACATTAAATTTCATTAAAGGGTGAAACCGCATTTTGTGGTTTCAGTCCCATCTTATTGGGGTCATACCATTTCCTGATTCCTCTTGAATCATTATCTTTCGTCATCGTTCCATCATCTTCTTCTCTTATGCACTCTATGCATTTCTTCTTCTGCTAGGCATTCTGTACTTTCCGCCTGAGATTCCCTCCTGGGGACTCGCAAACGCCCCTGAGGGTTCTGAAACTATCAAATTCGAATTATATGGCTGCATAAACATATACATTGATACCAATATTGTGTTATTAAACGTATATTTGCTAATTCAGCACCTCACCGCCTCCAGCACAGGCTCCGACGCTAGGCCTCCCGACAATGAACTCATTTGTTTCAACACATGAGACTTCTTAGTGATCCTTTCTCATCATTCCTCCATCTTCCTTTGATACGCAATCTGTGCATTTCTTCTGGCTCCAGCTCCGGTTCCGACTCAATGTCTAGCACATGCGTCAACTCAGGCTCCATCCTGTTCTCTAATTTCAATTCATCCTCCGAGGCCTGTTGACTATTTATTTTACATTCACCTATGGCCACTTCCTACTGGGATGGGGACTCAACCCCCCCTACATGTGCCGTAGCGGCGTGAAACCTTGTCCGAGCCTAGTTAACACCACCAGCTGTTGGGGTAGCAAGTTTGAAGGTTTTACGTCAACTAGAACTTTCCTAAATTGAGTGTAAAATGTGTGACTTTAAAGACCTGTTCCTAACTCTCCCAAAAACAGAAAACGGCCATCCTGACCTCTAAAACGGTTTCACCAACCTTAGAAGCCTGTACTTTGACACAACAAGTGTCAAAATCTAACTATGTGATGGAAATTTCCAAGTCAACTGCCGACATGGAATTTCCTGCCATTCAAAAGCTTCAGAGCCTCCGAAGACGGTCTCCCCGACCTCAGAAACGCGTCGACGCCCATGGAGACGCGCAGCTGTCATTGAGCTAAGCTCCTCCAGTGTTGGAGGCCTTCCAGGTCAGCTTCTGACAATTACGTTGGTCGAAACGTGTCGTCGGATTCTCGGAAACGGGTTTCCGACCATTTGTCACGGGGGGAAAAAAAAAAAAAAAATTGGAAACGCTTAATTTGACGCCTCAAGCGTCAAAATCCGGATGTTGCAAAATATTGCAAATATTGCTTTGCAACATTCACTTTCAACATTGCAACATTTTTTCTGTCAGTTGCGCACCCTATACTACCCTATATATATATATATATATATATATATATATTATATATATATATATAATAATATAATATACTATATTATCTATATATATATATATATATAATATATATATATATTTATATTATCTATATATATATATATATATTTTATATATATATATATATAATATATATTTTATATAGCTTCCCTTTATTAAAATTCCAGTAGAGTATCGTCTAAAAAAGGTCTATGTTTTTGTTTGATCACTAAAGGGGGATAGGCCAATTTCTCGAAAGTATGAAAAATAAAATTAATTTCCTGTTGTAAGGTCAATTTATTGATTATAATAAGCAATAATATATATATATATATATATATATATATATATTTATATATTATATATAATATATTATATATCTATTATTATATATATAATATATATATATATATTATAGTATAATAATATATATATATTATATATTATAATATATACGGAATGATAAATTACAATCTTCTCGTAATTTAAAAGGTATGAATATTTTGCTTCCCCCTTGAGGTTTTATTATTATAAAGAAACTATTTTCTTAGATTTTAATTATTTAACATAATTCTAACATAATTCTAACATAATTTTAACAAAATAAATATAATAAAGTATAATAAACGTCTAGCTTTCGTGCTCGTGGGCGATGCACTTCTTCGGGACTGAGCAGAATGATACAGTATTTCTTAGGAATTTGATTACTTTTTGAAATGGCTACTTGGTCGATTTTTTTAATTTGTGAAACAGGTCATACCCTTTTGAGTAATTTTTTGAGAGAGGGCTAACAAAAATTTTAATATTTATTTTCATTTTGAATCATAAAAAGAAAGGGATGAATAATGCTAATGAAGTTAAATAAAAAATAATGCTTTAACAAAAAAAAGCCTTACCTTTTAAACTTCTGTGTAAGTTTATATGACCAATGATTAGGTAACTTGGAGTCAGTTTAAGTTTTTGTGCTTGCTGAATTATAGTAAACAATGAAGGTTAGGGCCCTAACTATGCAGACCGTTCTTCACGTACAATTTACCACTTAAGCACAAGATGATATAATTTTTAAAGTTTCCAACAAACGGATCAAAAATAGGAGCACAACTTTTTCTCATGACTTCCAGTCGCAGACTTGCCATTTTAGATGGTTTATTCTGTCACTGACTTAACTTTTTTAATTTTTTGTCATGATTATGGACTTTGGTAAACTAAAACAAGACTCCCTTTTTAATCAAAGCATCATTTTTTTAGAAAAGTTAGGAAAGTAAAGTTTTAATTTATTTTAAATTTGTAAATTTAATTAGTTAATTTATTTGGCCAAAATAAAGTTTGATTTTGCTTTTGGAACAATTAAGTAATTTATTATAAAAAAAATTTATAAAAATTTTCCAAAATTTCCCAAAAATAAAGAAAAAAAAAAATTTTTTTTTTTTTTTTTTTTTTTTTTTTTTTTTTTTTTTTTTTTATTAACCTAAGAAAAACAATTACTACTACTACTTCTGTTTCAGTTGCTTGTATTATCCTGTTTTTTTTTCTATATTTTTTTTTACTTCTTCTCCAGCAAATTAACCTACAATACTTAAATCTAAATAAGATCTGCCTTAATGAGCCTTTTTAATTGCTCATCTTGTTTTTTAGCAGATAACCTTTTTGGTCTAGAATCAGTCTTTTCAGGAGAACTATTTACATTTGTCTGGTTAGGTAAAAGGTCTTTGTCAGGAATGTCGTCATTATGAGGAATTTCTAGAGGATATAGATTATAAACATGTCTCTTTGATTGGCTCCCAGAACCAGTTTGCACTGTAACATGCCTAATAATACCCTCATCATCAGGATGCAAATTCACTATCCTAGCCATTTTCCAAAAGAACTTTGGAGTTTTAGCTGCCTCATTTAAGAGACAAAGATCACCAATTTTAGGTACTTTACTTGAACCTATGAGTTTATGTTGTTTTTTCTCAAGTTCTCTTAAACCTAAAAGATACTCTTCTCTCCATTTTTTCTTTATTAATTCTACCTGACTGGTTAATGTCTTAAAAATTTTAATAATTAATTTCTTTTCATTACCTTCAAAGGTGGGATCTAACTTTTCACCTATATCAGTGGATGAAATTTCATTGTCAGGCATAGTTAAAAAATTATATTTAATTATATCCTGTCCAAATACTAATTTGAAAGGAGTTATTACTTCATAGGAGGGATCTTCATTAGAGCTAACATAAGTAAGAGGCCTTGAATTTATAGTATGCATAATTTCTTTTACTAAGGTGGTGATATTAGATTCTAAAATTAATTTACCTTTCAATGAAGTATAGAGAGCCTTTTTTACCAAGCCCACCATACGCTCAACCACTCCCAAAGTTCTTGGGGAGTAACTACCAGTGAACTGCCAAGCAATACCATTCTCACCAAAATACTCCTTTGCCTTATCCGTTTCAAACCAATGGGTTAAGTATTTACTAGCTTTTTTAAAGGTTGATTGATTATCAGATATAAGTTTTTTTGGCTGAGAATATGTTAGTGATAAATGGTAAAGCTCTTTTAGAAAAGTATCTGTAGTCAAGTCATGACAAACATGGATACTTGTGAAACGTGTGTTACAACATGTAAAAAGTAACAGATAAACCTTTGATTTTTCATTTGAGTTTGTTTTAACCATAATAGGACCAGCATAATCTACTGCTGTGGTTTCAAAGGGATTTTTATACTCAAATTTTTCTTTAATTAAAGGACCTACTGAGGGAATATCATAGGCCTTACAATGATATTTTTTACAGATTACACAATTTTTTAACATCTTTCTAACAAGTTGTCTTATTTGGGGTATCCAAAATTCCTGCCTTAACATATTGCAAGTTGCTGATAGACCAGCATGATTAGACTTTTGGTGACATTCAAATGCTATTATTTTAGTAAAATGACTGTCCTTAGGAAGAAGCACAGGATACCTTGCAGAATATGGAATTGTACCTCCATATCTGTATCTGCCCATAGTTCTTATTATACCTTGTTTATCCAAAAACAGTTTTAAATCTTTTTGGAGATCTGGGAGATCATTAACAGGGCTACCTTCTTTGATTTTTTGCAGGAAATTTAATTCATTAGGGAAAAATTTACCTTGAATATACTTAATCCAATAATTTGAAGCTACTTTATTAAAACTACTGGGAATTTTAAGCAAAGTATCTATTCTCTGTTGAAGGGTTAAATTGGGTTTTGGATTAAATTTATGAGTCCTATAATATTTGAGATTATTTATAAATCTAAAGACATAACCTGTAATTCTCAATATTTTATTTCTATTTGAAAACCTTTCCACATTAAAAAGGGGTTCAATGGGTTCATTATTACCTGCAGTAGATGTTACTGCATTAATAACAGTTTGATTTTTTAAATCTACTACAATTGTTTTAGGCCATAGATCTTCAGACTTAATAAATGATGGACCATTTAAATAAAATGTTTTAAATTTTAAAAACCTTTTACTCGATAGTTCCCTAGTGAGTAAATCAGCAGGGTTTTCTACCCCTGCAACATGACGTACCTCCACATTACATGGAAATTGTGCACTCTCCTTCTGAATTTCTAATACTCTATTTTTTATAAAAATAGATTGCATTTTTAGAGATTTTTGACCTATCCAATTAGCAGCTACCAGAGAATCCGTCCAAATAACTGTATCAAAAAACCTACCATGAGCCTCATAAGTTTCAATTAAATATTTAATTAGATTAATACCTAGACAAATGGCCAAAAGTTCTAATTGACAGATTGAATATTCTTTTGATTTAGGGTTTATTCTAGATTTTGCATAAATTAACCTAGACCATTTGTTTTTTACCAAGTAACAACTTACACCATACCCAATATGGCTGGCATCACAAAAAACATGAAGCTTATAGTCATCAAACTCTTTTAAAAGTTCAGGAAAGGCCATTCTGGGAAATGTTATATTAGATAACTTTAAAAGATCTTTACAATAGTAATGCCACTCTTTTAATAGGTTAGGTGAAACAATTTCATCCCAATCAAGATCTTGAGACACCAATTTTTGCATAAATACTTTAAGTTTAAAAGCTACTGGGGCTACAAACCCAAGGGGATCATACAAACTTTGTACAGAGCTCAATATTTCTCTCCTGGTTTTGGCATTTTTATTTGGTTCAAAATTCTTTAATGAAAGTAAATCATTTTTTCTGTCCCATGAATAACCCAATAATTTAGTACTCAAAGGATTTTCAGTTGAACCTATCCCTAGATTATTAAACATTAATTCAGCTTCAGGACAGCTAGAAGCCCACTGATACAGATGAAACCCATAAGGTTCCATATATTCAATAGCTGAATCAAAATTATCTTTAATTTCATTTAAATTAACAGAAGGTAATACCAAATTATCCATATAAAACCTTTGTGCAAAATATTTACCCTTTTCTGTGCCTTTAGATTCCAAAAGAGTATGAATAGCCTCCTGAAGTAAAAAGGGACTACTTTTATTTCCAAAACACACCCTATTATATCTAAAGCATATCAAATTAGATTTTGACACTGGTTGATTAATGTCCTTTAACCATAATATTTTATGAGCTTCTCTATCAGAATTTTTTGCAAGATGTAACATTAAGAAAGCTTTCTCAATATCTGCAATTGTAATATATTTACCATGTCTGCTTAATATTAAAAGCCTGGCTATATGAGGAAGGAGGGAGGGACAATCTTCAATGGCATCATTCAAAGCTATATCTTTATCAAATTTTTTACCAGTGGGGTCAACTACAATTCTAATTTTAGTGGTTTCCACATTAGATCTTAAAACCGCAAAGTGAGGTAAAAAATAATCACTACTTATATTATTTTCATTTAAGGGCACTTGATAGAGAATACCATCATTTATTTGTTGATCAAAGATTTCATCATATTTTTTAAGTAATTTATTATTTTTAAGCTTTGAAATTAAAGTTCTTAACCTACCATAAGAATACTCAAAATTTGGGGTTAAATTACTTTTATCATAACCTGACTTCCAAGGAATTTCCACTGATACCTCCTCCTCTTTTATTTTTACAGTCTCTAAAAAATTGGCAATAATCATTTGTTCTTTAGTAGAGTATTTTTGATCATTGTAAACACCCACATTTTCTAGATTACTAAATTGAGCAATATTCTCAGACATGTGCATCTCGTTAACCTTATCATCTACAGCATTGACCGGTATTAAATTAATATTAGTAAATTACATTATTAGTTTTTAGCGTAGTCAGAATGCACATCCCCTGTATTTACTCCAAATTTGGCAGTTGATATGCCATTGCATTACAATTTTAATTATTTCTTTGCTGTTTTAATACTTGATGCCACCTATTTATTATTTTGAAAATTATTAACAGTATTAGAAGAGTAGTCATCAGCTAAATTATATCCTTGCCATTGCAAAGATGTTTTTAAATTCAAAAGGCCATCAATTTCAAAACTTAAAGGAATTGTATCAACAACCATTGCATTTATTTGATTTGGGGAATTTTCAATATAAAATTTAGCAAGCTCAAAACATGATTTATTAGTTTGAGAAATAAAACTACTAATAGTTATAGCTTCATTAATTACTTTTGTGGATATACCTAATGCTTTCAGAGCACCAGTGGTTATAAAGTTATCTTGAGAGCAACTATCAACCATGCACCTAAATTTAACAAACTCTCCTAAATTATTCATTACAGGCAACATTAGAGAGGGAAGAATTGATTTTCCACCTACTTCACTTAAATGGCACCCTAGACTAGTTTTACTTTCATTTTTTGTATTACCTTTTACTACTTGTTCTTTAGTTTTACTTTTTTCATTCTTGTGGGGATTAGAATCTACTTTTTCAGAATTCAAACACAAAAAGAAAAGATGAGATCGCTTTTTACAAAATTTACAAGGATCTAAGGTAACTTTACATTTTTCTTCTGTATGGAATTTAGAAGTACACTTTTTACAATGACCTAATTCTTTGTTTCTCTCAAATTTAGCCTTATTACTAGGATAAGTACTACACCTTGAAATACTATGCCCTTTTTGGTTGCATAACTTACACTCTAGATCAGCTATAGTTGCTACAACTGAACTTTTAGGTTTACGTTCTTCATAGAAATATTGAGAATTTTGATCAGGGGAATCATTAGACTTGGATATATTTTGTTTTTTAGAATGATCATCTGAATTAATGCACTTAACAGAACTAACTACAGAATTAACAGCTTTATTACTTTCTTGGTCACCAAGAGTCCTTGTTGCTTCTGCAACTGCCTTTTTAAACTCTTCAAAAGGCTGGTGCAATTTATACCCACAAGTTCTTAAATAATCTTGTAACTCTTTTGATAAGGAGTTAAAGTAAATATATAATTGTATATCTTCAATATTAATTTCATTATTTTTAAGTAAATTTATATTGGCATTCATATATGCCTGAAATTCATGTAAAGATTTATAACACTTATTAGCTTTGGGAGTACTTAAAAGATTTTTAATCAAAGAAAATTTAATCTGCCCAGGTGAAGCATAACATTCCTCGAGTTGTTCCCAAGCCTCATCATATGAGGTCTCGGACTCCTGTATGCAATTAATTTGAATTAAAGGATTACCTTTTAAGGATTGTTTAAGATACGCAAATTTTTGAATATTGCTAAAATTAGGTTTATCATAAATATTTCTAAAAGAAATTTCAAAATTTTTAAATTGTGATGGATTTCCATCAAAGGGAGTAATTTTCAGTTCTGGAACCTTTACACTTGAATACTGCATTAAGGGGATTTGAACTGAGCTATTATTTTGGACACCTGGACCCAACTGCTGAATTACTTTATTAATATATGTAAAGTAGTAAGCATTTTTATCCTCAAGAGCTTCTAATCTTTCATCATTATATTCAGGACACTCTACAAAACTTATACTAATATTATCATTTAAAGTTTCTAATTCATCTCTAAATTTTTTTAATGTAAGGATTTCATTAGTCTTATCTTCTAATGATAATTCTTTAATTTGAGGAATTAATTTATTAATAGATTTAGTGGTAGAGCCCCTTTTAATGCCTCGACGTTTAACAAGATTGACAACTACCAAAAGTTGACTTGAGGGTTCAGTAGAAAATTTCTTTACTGAATCCCAGTCAATGTCTGTGACACTCATTTTAAATTATAAACAATTTTAATCTTAAATTTAAATGCAAAATTTACAGAAAAACATTGTACTTTGTACATTTACAAACCTTATCAATACCATTACAAAAGGGACAGTAGGCCCACTCTTATAGGCTAGGATCAAGGCTAGGCTAGGCTTATAGTCTAGGCTAGGCTTATAGGCTAAGGTTTAAAAAAAACTTAATACTACAAATTATTAACATAGGCCTACCTAATACACAAAACTCTGGTAAGTAGGCTATGCTTTATTTAGGCTATTAGCTTAGGCCTACAATTAAGACACCAAGTAGGCTTTGCTTAAAAGTAAACACTTAAGTAGACCCTAGGCCTACTTTACGATTGAAAACTCAAAAGGTTCAAAATAACTGATAAACCTTGAATTACCTAATAATTTTCACGTTAAGTAAGTAAATTTATTAATTAAACAAAAATTATCAGGCATGTTACAATTGAAAATTTGGGCAAAATTACGATCTAGTTTAGACCGTGGATCAGAGTCTGCCAAGTCTGAAATATAGTCATAGTATAAGTATATGTACACTGTGGTCAGAGTCGAAACTAATCTAGATCTAGTAATTGGTAAAAGTTAAACCTTAAATTGAACTATGATTACACCAACAAATTACCTTGGCCAAACATTATTCCCCCTACGGGCCACCATTTTAACAAAAATTTTAATATTTATTTTCATTTTGAATCATAAAAAGAAAGGGATGAATAATGCTAATGAAGTTAAATAAAAAATAATGCTTTAACAAAAAAAAAGCCTTACCTTTCAAACTTCTGTGTAAGTTTATGTGACCAATGATTAGGTAACTTGGAGTCAGTTTAAGTTTTTGTGCTTGCTGAATTGTAGTAAACAATGAAGGTTAGGGCCCTAACTATGCAGACCGTTCTTCACGTACAATTTACCACAAGATGTAATAATTTGTAAAGTTTCCAACAAACGGATCAAAAAAGGAGCACAACTTTTTCTCATGACTTCCAGTCGCAGACTTTCCATTTTGGATGGTTTATTCTGTCACTGACTTAACTTTTTTAATTTTTTGTCATGATTATGGACTTTGGTAAACTAAAACAAGACTCCCTTTTTAATCAAAGCATCATTTTTTTAGAAAAGTTAGGAAAGTAAAGTTTTAATTTATTTTAAATTTGTAAATTTAATTAGTTAATTTATTTGGCCAAAATAAAGTTTGATTTTGTTTTTGGTACAATTAAGAAAATTTAAATATTAAGGAACATTATGAAAATTTTCCAACATATCTGTAATAGCAAAGAAATCTAAATTTGTTATAATATGTATATAGGTTTCAGATAATATATATTTATTATATATAATAATATATCATATTATATATTTATATATATATATATACTATATAAATATATATATATATATAGTATATATATATATATTCATATATATATATATACGGGAATGACTAAATTACAATCTTCTCGTAATTTATAGGTATTAATATTTGCTTCCCCCTTGAGGTTTTATTATTATAAAGAAACTATTTTTCTTAGATTTTAATTATTTAACACTGTCATTGTAAAAAATTCTTAACATATTTTTTAACAAATAATATAATAAATATTAATAAACGTCTAGCTTTCGTGCTCAGGTGGGCGATGCACTTCGTCGGGACTGAGCAGAATGATACAGTATTTCTTAGGAATTTGATTACTTTTTGAAATGTACCTTGGTCGATTTTTTT
Organism: Trachelipus rathkii; assembly: GCA_015478945.1. Taxonomy (NCBI): domain Eukaryota; kingdom Metazoa; phylum Arthropoda; class Malacostraca; order Isopoda; family Trachelipodidae; genus Trachelipus; species Trachelipus rathkii. Next base: position 2,197 of record JABUQX010083761.1, on the reverse strand, counting down.
TTTAATATTGTGAAACAGGGTCGTATTCTTTGAGTTAAAAAAAAAAATTTTTTGAGAGAGGCGAGTTCTTTAGGTTATCAGGTTAGTTATATTCATCTATTGGTACATATTTCCTAGATTGGAGAGATGAAGTTTTAGTATTTTTTATTTATGAAGGATTCGATTATTTCCTGTGTTTCATATTCTGAACGGGTTTTATATGATAGTGGAGTTGGTGACATTTATGTTGTGATTATTGTTTTGCCTGTGTTTTACTAATGAGGAGGATTGCTTGTCGTAATTTAGATCATTTTTGTGTTGGTTTATTCTTATGGTAAAATTATTGGTTTCTCCTATAATCATTTTTTGTGGGCGGTGCTTGCAATTGATCAGTATAACTGCTGAGTTTTTATTTTGATTGATGTTATTGGGTTTAAGGGTTCGTTTTAAAGATATGTTATTAGATTTAACTGTTGGAATTTTTTAGGTATGTATTGACGTATGATATTTTTTTGTAAGTTGGGAATGGGTAAAATGTTAGAATAAGAATTAATATTAGTATTTGCATGTAGGTATTTATGTTTTGCTTTACGGAGGGAGTTATTAATGATGCACTGGGGATAATTTAACTTAAAGAATATGTTTTTTTAGTACTGTGATTTCTGATTGTAAATGCTGAGGGCTACATAATTTGAAAGCGCGAAGAAATAGGTTGCTTAAGACTGCTATTTTAGTAGAGGTATCATGATGTGGAAAACCAATGAATATATGAAAGGTTTGAGGTTGGTTTACGAAAATGATGTTGAAGGAGGAGGGGGGGTGATCTCTGGTCCAGGATATTTGTAAATCCAAATAAATTTATTTTTATTGTCTATTGCTTTTTCGATGGTAAATTTTATGTCTTCGTGGATATTGTTAATAAAATGTAATATGTTGTTTATTTCAATGTCCTTTGGTATAAGAGCGAAAATATCATCCACATAACCTAAACCATATGTGATGGACGGATATTTTGGAAAAATATGATATGTTTCTAAAAGCTCCATAAATATACTACTAAAGGTTGGGGAAAGTGAAGATCCCATACACAGGCCTGATATCTGTTTGTAGTATTTATCTTGAAAGTTGAAATATGAATGATCAAGGGTAAGGTTTATTAGTTGTCTTAAGAAGTTAAAATATTGTTGTAAAGTAATTTTTTGTAAGATGATTAAGGTATTTGGAATTTAAAGAAGTATACAAACTATACGGGTACTTTGGTAAATAGGGAAGTTAAATCAAAGCTGACTACGTTGAAGTCTGAAAGGGTTTTATTGTGAATGAGTTAAATGAAATGTTCTGAATTTTTTGTGTGATGTGGATATATTTCCTATGAGAGGTTTTAGTGAAGAAGAAAGCCATTTTGAAATATTGTGAGTAATGCAGTTTATGTTTGAGATGATGGGGCGTAAAGGGATATTGTCTGTGTATTTTTTGAATGGTGTAAAATCTGGAGAGGGTGAGGAGGTATGCTTTGAATTCTTGAGGCAAGGTTCTTTTTGGTTGGGAAAGATTTTAAGTAAGGATTTGTTGAAAGATTGTTCGGAGATTTTGAGGGGGTTAGGTTTATGGCAATGTAGTGGAACTGTATCGTTAAGAGAAAATCAGGTTATATGATTTGTCCAATAAAGGGAATAACATAGTCCTTATGAACACCACCGACTACCTAAACAAATCATATAACCTACTTAACGATACATACACTTACATTGCCATAAACTCTAACCCTCTCAAAATCTCCCAACAATCTTTCAACAACTCCTAACTTAAAATTCTTTCCATATATATATTTCCGCATATAGACTATATATATTTATAGTATATAGTATATTTATATTTATATATATATAATGATATGTATACTATATTTATGCGGTATATATATATTATATTACTATTAATATAATATATTTAATATCAGAAATAGAGCAGTGTGCGTGGGAATCAAATATCACATCCTGTCGAAAGTCACGCGTAAGGAACAATATGATATTCCATTTTCAAGCAGACGTTTCTCTATCAATGTTTATCTTTCACGTGCAAAAAATGAATTGAACAAAAACGGTAACTATATACATTAAATCAAAATTAATATTACCTTAAATCTAAAATATTGAATAGTACAGAAATTCATATCAGTGTGAAGGGTTAAATATAAAAGTCAAATCTCTCTCTCCCC
>JABUQX010083760.1:47500-55000 GCA_015478945.1 Trachelipus rathkii | reverse complement strand
GCTTCTGGCTACTACGTGAAGCTTTCTCTTCGTATGTTCCAACTGTTTCTACATACTCAGTCAATACTCACTGTCCAGAGAGCAAAGTGAGTATCTTTTCACAATTAATCTAAAGTATGAGTAGTAAACATGGGATTTGGAATGATGGCTAGAAGTGACATCATCACCTCAATCTTTCTAGCCTATTTCTAGCACGACATTTTTTCGAGCTATGTGACACGAGTATGGGTTCGATTCCTATATAATCAAAGATGAGGAATCGATTCCCGTGGTTTATAATGGAATCGAAGCACTTCTAGTATGATTTCTTGTATGAATCGGTGCGGTGCTGTGCGGTACAACATTAATAAACATGTATTTAACACCCTAATATTGGGGTCCTTATATAAGTTTTAAATGACATAGACACCGATTTTGAGGGTTCCAGAACCCTGAAATGAGTTTGAGTGCTCTCCTGGTAGGGCCTCCTGAAAAAAGAAAAAAAAAAACACAGAAGAAGAAGGAAGATGGAGGAAGGATAAAAGAAGAAGAAGAGAAAAGAAGAAGTCTCATATGACGGATCAAATGAGTGATTGTAAGTGCTGGTGCCGACATCGGTGAGGGGCCGGTGCGGGCCGAGTTAGTAAACATGTATTTACACCATAGTATTGGTGTACGCTATATATGTTTTCAAATACGTAGAACATGAATAAATAGTTTCAGTACTCGCAATGAATCTTAGGACCTCCCTTAAAGTGGTTCCCAGCTGAAAAAAGGAAGAAAAGTATAGAGGATGGCATACTACATAAAGATGAAGGAGGGAATAAGAAGAAGAAGGAAAAGAAGAAGAAGAAGCCTCATAGGGAAGGGTAGCTGCGTCAATGTTTGCGCCGGTGCTAAAGCTCGAAGGCGGAACCGGTGCTGGAGTTGGAGACAGAAAAAAACACAAACTGCATAGCTATGGAAGTTGGATTAATAAGAAGGAAAGAAAAAGAGTCATGTGGATGTAAAAGAGTCACGACCACGAACCAGTACTGGATGCCGGTGCTGGTTCAGATGATGGTTCGGAACTAGGAGAGTGAAGTTACATTTCAATAATAATATTGGTCTCCTTATATGGGTTATTGATACCGTAGGACATATTTTTCAAAGATTATTTTAATATTATTATTATCATTGTTGCTATTGTTATTATTTACAACGTACACCGATCATCCTTATGCTCTCGTATATATATATATATATTATATATATATATTGTAATCGTTATATATTATATTATTATATATATATATATATATATATATATATATATATATAATATATATATATATATATATATAAATATATATATATATATATATATATATATATATATAATATAATAATATATATATATATATATATATATATATATATTATATATATATATATATATATATATATATATATATGGTAATCGTTTACCGTTATATTCCAATGGTGAAATATAAAGTTTATGCATAACTATCAATATTCATTTCAATTTTAGTGTTTGTGATAAATAGTCAAGTCAGTTAAAATGCTGCAGGCATATATATATATATATATTATATATATATCAATATATATATATTATATATATTATATATATATATTAATATATATAATTATATATATATATATATATATATTAAACCGGTTGGTAATGGTTATGTCTAAAAGAATCCACGGTACGCACGTGTTTCTACTGTAAAGCATGCTTATACAAGGACTGTATTCTCATGACGACTGCTAATTTTAATCATCCTCGTAGTAGCAGATAGTAGTAGTACTAGTAGTCGTGTCTAGAGATAATTGTCTCCAATATGAATATTATTTATAAATTATATATATATATATATATATAATATATATTATATTAATATATAATATATAATAATCTATATATATATATATAATTTTATAATATATATATATAATTATATATATATATTTTGGGTTTAGTGATATTGAAGGATTCCGCGCTACGCCCAGTGTGTATGTTTATGTTTGTACATATATTGTTTCCATAATTACTGCTTATTAAATCATCTTCGTAGTAGTGCAGTAGTAGTAGTAGTAGTAGTAGTAGTAAGTAGTAGTAGAGTAGTAGTAGTAGTAGTAAAGTAGTAGTAACGCAATGGGGCAAATACCTCATTCCAATCCCATAACGTGATCTATTGATTTACTGCTTCATGTCATATTTGCTCCTTCATTTTTGTATTACAAACTCGCATGTTATATAAACATAACAAAAAAATTTCTTTGTATAAAAATATTATAGTAAAGTGGAAAGTTTAGTAGAAATTTATTTTTTATTGACCCTAAAGCAGCAAAGCACACCATCCACCCTCCAATTGTGGACTACTGTGTCCTATTCGGACCTTCATTTTTGCATTATGAACTCAAATGTTTTGCAAACATGACATAAAGTAAGTTCTTTGTACATAGAAACTGAAAAAAACGTTTTTATATTATAAAACTTTACATAAATGTTTAAAATAGAATATATTAACGAACATTTAATCATTGTTTTACTTTATTTTTCTAAATATTAACAAATTTTAGAAGTCTATAAAATCTGAATTTTTTTAAATCTTGAAAAAACATTACGCAATAGTATAAACTAATAGTGCATCAAAGATATCCTAAGCGACTACTTTGACTTATTACTTTTATAATTTGGAGATTGAATTATAGAATCTGGCGACACTTATCAACTGTGCATTTTGCGACACTTCTGAACGTTTGTTTTCAGTAAGAAGCTGTGGATAAATTTACGCAAAGTCCTCAGGAGGCCATTTTTCAATTAGGAATAACATCTTAAGCATTCTACTCCACCCTCTGATCAAAGATCATTATTCAATTGAATATCATTCAAGCCTTTACATTAACATCTCAGTCTTTGATATCATCGTCAAATGACTCATCATGACTTCTGCTATTAACGGAACATTACTATCCTACAACTAAAGGTTAAAAGATTGTGTTTGAACTATACACTGCTCCATCCTTTTATCCAAAAACGGCTGAAGTATCCCTGTTGGATTCCTGAGAAACTTATAGGCGATAAAGTATTATACATTAAATCATTTAAGGTTAGTCTTAATGATGGTTAAGTTGGTGTACCCTATGTTAAGATCTACGGTCTCAGAACTTAGATGTCCATGTTCTAGCTGAACGTATGAAAAAGAATTTAATGTTCCCACTCTGTGTGAAATGCTCTGATGAGTGTTATGAGAAATGTAAGCATAACGAGAGTGAATGAGCTATCGATGGTGTATACACTACACCTGAAATACAACTGACTCCAGAGATGGGGTAAAAGATTCTCAAAATATTTGAAATTTGGCCCTTTAAATAGAAAAAGTTCTTTCATGAAATGTATGTCAACCATTTATTAAAATAAAAACTGAAGAAATAGGATCTCCTTCAGTTCTTCTCCTCTGACTTAACAAAAAGAGGCAACAGTATACATTCCCTAACCTAACAAAATGTATACTTAACTAGAAACAACTGATAATTTTTCTTAAGTTTCAACTCATCAATTACTATTAATCAAACCTAACATAATAAACTAACTAAAGATGCCTACTCTAACATACTGTAACTGTGAATAACAACCAATGATTCCTTAAGTTTCAATCATATCAATACCGTTAATATACCCTAAACTAGCAAAATAACTTAGCATGTATACCTTACTACATCATAAACTTACGTGCCATTTTTGAAACTTCTAACATTTACCCAACATAATTAGGACACGCATATCCTCATGGAAAACATAACAAACAAAACACGTGAGCATTACCTAATCCTAATGAATCATTTCAAAATATAATTTCAATAAGTTTTGTTTTTCATTTCAACATTAACTAAAAATATTTAAAGTTTACAGTTTTTAATAAAAAATTGTTTCATTATTAATTTATTAAAAAAAAAATTAAATTACATTTCTTGCAAAATTTTAACATTTATATTGAAAAATTGTTTTATTGACCCTAAAACGGTAAAGCAGCAACGCAAACCACCCTCCGCATCCCTTGCACTTCTCCGTGATCAACTGATCAATTAATTCGAGTCGTATATGGACCAGCATTCTGTATTAAAAACTCACATGTTGTATAAACATAGCCTAAAAATAATTTTTTTGTAGAAAAATATCATGGCAAAGTAAAAAAATTTTATTAAATTTTATGTTTCATTATTAAATTATTAAAAAAATTCTTAAAAAATAAAATATTTGTAAAGTTTTAACATTTTTATTAAAAATTTGTTTTATTGATCCTAAAACAGTAAAGAAACAACCCCTTGCATCTCTCCGTGATCAATTGATCAATTGATTCGAGTCATATATGTACCAGCAATTTGTTTTACAAACTCACATGTACACTTTGCCCGAACATAATTAGGGCACCAGCATATCTATGGAAAACCATACAAACAAACACGTGAACTTCCTAATCCTAAATCGAATCATTTCAAAATATAATTTTAATAAGTTTTGTTTTTCATTTTAACATTAACTAAAAATATTTAAAGTTTACATTTTTTAATAAAAATTTGTTTCATTATTAATTTACTCTAAAAAAATAAAATTCCATTTCTTGCAATTTTAACATTTTTATTGAAAAATTGTTTTATTGACCCTAAAACGGTAAAGCAGCAACGCAAACCACCCACCGCATCCCTTGCACTTCTCCGTGATCATACTGAAAAAAATCCAAATTTTTTTTCCGAGTGTATATGGACCAGCATTTTGTATTAAAAACTCACATGTTGTATAAACATATCATAAAAATAAAATTTTTGTAGAAAAATAACATGGCAAAGTAGAAAATTTTTATTAAATTTTATGTTTCATTATTAAATTGTTAAAAACAATTCTTAAAAAATAAAATATTTGTAAAGTTTTAACTTTTTTTAAAACTTTGTTTTATTGATCCTAAAACAGTAAAGAAACAACGAATATCACCCACTCCACCCCTTGCATCTCTCCGTGATCAATTGATCAATTGATTCGAGTCATATATGTACCAGCATTTTGTTTTACAAACTCACATGTATAAACATAACAAAAATAAGTTCTCTGTAGAAAAATATTATAGTAGAGCGGATTTTTTTTATTAAAAATTTGTTTCCGTATTAAAATTTTACTTAAATTTGTATTTATTGCACCAAATACACGATCACATGATAACATAACACAATTAAACATATATATTACGACGCCACTTAGTAAAATTAAAAAAATATATATTTTAATGAGTGCCCATCATCAATTTGTACATAAGCTTGTAAGCGTAACATGTACAAAATATTTTGCAGATCGAACAATATTAACAGGAACCGCCTTAAGTGCAAGGTGTTTACAATTTTAGCCCGTAAAACTAATTATCGCTTTTAAGACAAATCTCTTGAATGTCTTACTGTTAGATCTATAATTTAACACGTGATCAAACAAAGGCATGGCATTAAACTAGGGCTTCATTAGGCTTATAAATGATAACCTATGATCACATGGAATACATTTTCATATGCAAATACATAATCAGTAAATGGATGTGTCATTTTAGTTTACTTTTATGATCTTTAATTATTTATACCAGTTTAGAATTTTTATGAGCGAGATAACTTAAAGTTAGAGATTAGTAGTGTCAACTCCCCGAGGGGAAATAGTTCTTCTTTCTTCTATGACCCATCAAACCATGGGAAGTGAATTACCATAAAAAAGGGAATGTTTGAAAGCATTTTTTATCATATCCGTGTAATTTACTTAAATCTAGATAAGAGCATGAGCCATTAATCGATTAATGCTTAATATTTTGGCAAAAAGCAAGAATTACCACCAGATAAAAACATAAATGCAAAGCAAAATTTAAAGTATTGAATAAAGATATATATAATATATATATAAATATATATATATTATATAATATAGTATATATATATATAATATATATATATATATATATATATATATATATATATATATATATATATATATATATAATATTATCCAACTACTTGAAAACATCTTTCATTCATTGACCTTTGAATTTTTTTTACATATACAACTTTTCATTATGGATAAATAACAATTTAGCTTAGGCAAAGTTCCTTACTTACGCAACTTGTAACCCAACTCTTGATCGTAAAACCCTTCAATAGAATGTCTTCTTTATCCTACAACCTATCCACCTAAAAATACATAGTTAACCAACCTAACCGACTATCAATATCTGTTAGAGGAACACCACTCAACAAAAGCTTTAACAAACAATATCCATAACATAACTAACCTAGCTTTTACTCTAAAATCATTGGTGTCATATCAATTGTTGTTAATCAAGGATTCTATCTGATCTTTGACATAACCCAACTGCTGTGCTACCCTAAGGTCTTCTCTTTTATTTATCCTACTATGTATACTAATATTAAAATTCAAAAGTTTATATCAATACTTGTTGTTATTTTAGCATCGGTAATCTGAACTTTAACATACAGTAACTGTGCTACCCTGCCCTAAGGTGTTCTCCTTCACTTTTCCTACTAAGGATACTAACATTAGTTTCATGAATTTATTTAATAAAATTCTTACAGGAATTTGCCGCTTCCTTAAGGGAAGCCACATTTAAAGAGTCACCTCGCGAATGGGGGTGTAAATGGGCAACTGTAGCCTCTTCCTTACGGGTAGAGGCTTTACTCCTACAGAGGAGGGGTAATTCCCTGCTTACTTGTATATAATAATGTGTTGGCCTGCTGCATACTACAAAGTTGCCTAAAAAATTTAAAATTAACGTAGAACTTAAAAAATCAACTAAATGCAGGACTCCCGATGGGTTCTCCTCTTTCACTCACACTTAGCGGTGTATTTATGGAACTATTCGAGAATGCACTTTATTTTCAATCACCCAATGTACTCTGAAATTATATGGAAAAGGTATGTAGATGTTGTTTTATGTGGATGCTGACATCGCATCTCATCACATGTTCTTTCAGAACATCTATAAACTAGTGCTGATCGATTAAATTTACCCTGGAATTAGCCAGCGATAACACACTCTTTTTTGGACATATTAATAAAAATGGACAGCAATTTCATCGATCACCTGCAGTAATATAGAAAAACTACTCATGAAGGCTCTTACATAAATTTGATATTCCAATCATTTTTCAAAGTAACAAAAACTAGCCGTCTGTCTCATCACAAATACTAGGGCAATTAGGAATGCAGCCCATCAGACTGAGCAAGAATGAACATATAAGAATAGAACATATTTAAAAATACATACCAGAAACCATAGTACCTCCAGGCACTAAATAAAGCACTTTTATAAAACACGCAAGAAAACAACCCTGAAACAGAAGGGAAAAAAAAGATTTTATAATCATAATATTCCATTGAAGAAACAAATAATTATAAGAATACTAAAATTAATAATAACATCTAGATATACGTAAATAAATTGAAGACTTCTACAAGGAAAATCTAAA
>JABUQX010083760.1:27500-37500 GCA_015478945.1 Trachelipus rathkii | reverse complement strand
AAGCACCGCCAACTGGATAGTGAAAACATAGAGGAAGAAATCACAATCTGTTTAAGAAATTCAAATACTGTAATCATTTACTGGGATACAAAATTGTTTTCTGATATCAGCATATCAAATGATAGATTTTCAGGAATGTGATAGGGTTCCTTGGTTATTGAATTTCTATATGGAAGGGGTTATGAAAGAATTAGAGATAAGGGTGGCAGGAGAAGGTATTAGAATGAGGGAGAATGGAAGATAGTGGATGGTACCCTACCCATTATATGCGGATGATTTGGTCTTGTATGGCGAATCTGAAGAGAGTTTGAGAGAATTGGTAGATAGATTTGGCAGGGTGTGTAATAGGAGGGGTTTTGAAAATAAACGTAGATAAGAATAAGGTTATGGTTGTGAGTGAGAACAGTCCTCGATATGAAGTTATGTTGGATGGTGAGAAGCTGGAACAAGTGGGAGTTTAAATATTTAGGATATATGATGGATGAAAAGGGATCGGATGATGCAGAGTGTACTAGGAAAGTTGTGAATGGTAGGGAGGTGGCTGGTGAAATTAAATCGTTGGTGGATGTAAAGGGACTAAGTCTTCTAAGTCTTGTGTGTGCTAGGGTCTTACATAAGGGTATGCTGCTACCTGTGTTAATGTATAATAGTGAACCTATGGTCTGGAATAAAAGGTATAGATCTAAAGTACAATGTGTTCAGATGGACAATCTTAAGGGCGTGTTAGGTGTGAGAAGAATTGATAAAATGAGGAATAAGCGCGCTAGGGAGTTGTGATGTGTGGAGAAAGGAGTAAATGAGAGAATAAAGAAAGTACATTGAGATGTTTTTTTCATATGTGTAAAGGATTGATGATAGTCGGTTGGTTAAGTGGATAGATAGTGGTGAGTGTGCTAGGGCTTGACCAGCTGGGAGACCGAAGAAAAAGTGTATTAAGTCAGTAAAGGAATGCCTGAAGGAGAGGAAGGTGAGTTTGACAGAGACCAGAAGAAAGGTGCATAATAGGATTCAATGGCGGGGTTTCGTGAGGTGGGTATGGTTGTGGCCCACTTGGGCCAAGTAATGAACCCTACATTGACGAGATCCATAGTGAGGGTCCGTTGCAGTCTCATGAAGCCCAAGGGTGGATTTTCTGACTGCGAGGAGTTCTCACTTAAAGGTATAAAGGGGGCGGCGGTAAGGCTGTGCTTTGTTTCTGACTTGCGTCATATTCTTCTACTACTTTTATATTTCCAGCGCATGTGACACCTATCCCCAGTCTGGGGGAAAGTGCGCGGGTGAGGATAATAATAATGATGATAATAAATATATATATATATATATATATATATATATATATATATATATATATATATATATATATATATATATATATATATATATATATATATATATACTGCTGCTATATACTATACTATATATATATATATATATATATATATGAATTATTGTAATGCGTAATCGCAATTAATTGGTTAGTAAACAAGAACGGAAGTTGCGGGAAGATAAAGAAAACTTATCGCCTGGGGTCGAACCACCGCATGTTGAGGTTGGCTCAACGGTAAAAGCGTCAGTTTGTTTGTTCTCAGAGGCAACATGCGATGGTTCGACCCCAGAGGAGGAAAGTTTTCTTTATCTTCCATAACTGTTTATTTACTATATATATATACTCTGGTACCCCATATATATATATGTCTCTTCCTCCCTATATACGCTTTAACTACTGCTCATATATATATATATATATATATATATATATATATATATATGCATATATTACAGTTGTCACCACCACTCACGGGCAGAGCCTATTCAGGAGGGGGTGTTGCACGCCAAAGTTTCATCCGCGCAAATTACCAGATGAGCACAGACGCAGGCTTTAAAAGTGAGGAGATTAAGTTCAGCAGAAAACACAGAAGATGGAAGAATTCCACAGAACAGAGGTGGCAGGAAGAGGAAGCACCGCAGCGAACTAGCTGGAGTTACCAATATCTACACAAACTCGTGCGCAGACACAGCACCTTTGTGCTACGAGGCGTCGTAAGGTGGTGGTTCGTGAGTGGTAGGTTCCCTCGAACAACTGCCGCTTCGTTACCTATAGAAAAAGAGATAAAGTACCAACATCGCGCCGCAAAGATAGGGTCAAGTGAACTAGAAAGTACAAGACAGTTTATAAGCCTTTCGGCTTTTGACTCGACCCTGTCCAAAAGCCGAGTGAAAGAGAACCCCAGATATGAGAACAGTACTCCATACAAGGGCGGATGAGACCCTTGTATGACTGAGTAACTGAGAGAGGAAAAAAGTCTCGCAGTCTAAACCAGGGTTGTTCTTTGAGGCCGCCTAGCAACCGTTGTGATGTGAGGTTTCAAGACATTTTTTTTATGTTTAAGGCCAAGGATGTTTTATATTGTCAACAGGAGAGACGATAGAACCGTCGAAGAAGATATAGGAAAGTTAAAGGTGTTTTAGAGATGGAGATTTGTAGAAGTTGAGTTTTTAAAGAATTGAATTTCACAAGGTTGAGTTGACCACTGGAAATTCTATCCAGATCAACAGAATAATCGGAAGATTAAAGACGAGCAATTCTAGAAGTAAGGGGAGCAGAATTGAAATGAGTTGAGAATGAAGGGTCAGTCATCGGCATATGAGTGGATAGAGTTAGATATGCAGGTGAGAAGATCATTAATGAAAAGTAAGAATAAAAATAGGGGATAAGACCGAACCCTGAGGAACACCACAATTGACAGAAGAAGTCGCTACATCAACCACAGCCGATGCCCAGGCGACTTGGAAGAAACTAGACATAAGAGCAAAGAGAGGATGAAACCCAAAAGGAGGTCAAATGCTTTGGATATGTCAAGCGCACCACGCAAGTCTCCTTGTAGTTCCTAGCAGGAAAACCATAAATCGGTTAAATAGGAAAGTATATCGCCAGTAGACCTTGAACGCCGAAAGCCGTACTGGCGATCGGAAAGAAGAGAATGAGATTCCAGATGGTCTAAGAAGTGAGAATTAAGAAGTGTTTCAAAGATCTTAGATAGAATACAAGTGAGAGCTATAGGGCGATAGTTAGAAGGATCAGAGCGGCTTCCTTTTTTCGGAATAAGGTTGGACATGTGCGTGCTTCCAACACTGAGGGAAAGTGCTAGTATTGAGGCATAGAGAATATAGTTGAACGAGGGGCGGGGTCAGCACGTAAGCAGATTCCCTTAAAACTCGGGGAGGAATGCCATCCGGGCCACCCGCCTTCCTAACGTTCATAGATCTCAGGAGCCCATGCACCCGATCAAATGTAATCACAGGCAAAGACATGGGACACCTGAGAGGAGAAGGAGGAGGAGGAGGAATGCCAGAATCGTCCAGGGTTGAGTTAGAGGAAAATAGGAGGCCGAAGAGATTGGCCTTTTCAGTTGGAGAATTAGCAACAGAACCATCAGATCGAATAAGAGGAGGAAAGGATGATTTACAGAAGTTGTTAGAGATGTTTTGGCAAGAGGCCAGAAAGATTTGTCAGTAGGAGAACCAAGGAGGTTAGCGCACTTTCGTTTGATGACCCCGCTTTGCTCGTCGAGGAAGTATCCTAGCGTTTCTAGCTGAGTGAAAAATTACCGAAAGTGATAGGAACGAGAACCACCCCCAATACTCGCTGTCTCAAGCCTGAATGGCCAGAGAACAAGCATGGTCGAACCATGGATTATGAGGAGAGAAATATTTAGTCGAAGAAGGAATGAACCTGCTCATCCCGTCAACGATTACAGCTCCCACCTTAGTGGCAGAAGCCGAAGCGTCATCAGAGTCAAAGCAGTCATTCCAATTATAGTTAGCGTAGAAGCGACGCAAGACCCCCAATCAGCCAGATCAAAGTGCCAGAAAAAGCGCATAGGGGGAAGGAGCTGTCGGAGAAAGTATTGGAGAGAAAGAAATATATTATATATATATATATATATATATATATATATATATATATATATATATATATATATATATATATATATATATATATATATATATATATATATATATATATATATATATATATTTTTTTAACATATATATAATATATTTTTATATAGTTATAAATGAATGTAATGGGACTAATTTGCTATATACATCTATATATATACTCGTATATATTTAAAGTTTGTAACAGTAAAAATGTCACATTTTCTATTTTCTAAACAAGCCATTTCATTATAAATATCTTAATACATTATATTTGCAAAAGAACACCGAGTGTTAAAATGCTATAAGAAATTCTGAATCAATAATAATCTTAGATTTGTTTGCTATTGTCTGCACCGATATGGCAAAGTAATTTATTATAAGCTTGTCGGAAATTATTTACTGGTAATTTGGAACCTCATTTTAGTTTTTGTTTTATTATAGCTTATGAACACGTATTTTATTTTTATTTTTTAATTAAATTTTTAATTAAATTATTAGGAAATATATTAGTGTAATACTATGTTGTTATTTTTTTTAACTCTCTTAATCGCGTTATAATTATTATATAATTGAAATGGAATAATATAATTTTATAGTTTCTGTAAAGATTTCATATTTAGCTTATAGAATTTAGTGCCCCGGTATTAAACATGGGATTTTGATTTTTTTTAATTTGTTTCGATATTATTTCGATATTTCGATATTATTCCAAATTTCTTTCTATATTATATAGATGGTTTCATAATGACAGGTATACAAATGGTTGATGAATGATCTAATTGGAGTTTCTATGTCGATTTGTTCCTTATATTTAAAAGAAAAGTTGATTTCATTTACCTTTTCATTCTCTACCATGTATTATAAAATTTTCAAGCTTTGTGTTTTATTTCCTTTTTTTTTTTTTTTTTTTTTTTTTGCAGAGAAGAAATATTATTTAAAAGATCATTTTTTATTTAAAATTACTTTAAGGTAGCATCTAATTTCCCCCAAAGAGTATAGTTTCTGGTGTTCTTCGTCACAGACTCATTAATTTCATCAACTTTCTGTGGCGTTATTATATAGTGTGAAGTTTACACGAATGATTAATACGGATTTGCTGAAGTGATAATTTTATATCCTGTGATCCTGCTCAATAGCGGTACTATGGCACATTTTATAAAATGTGTTCGATTTTTATATATATATATATATATATATATATATATATATATATATATATATATATATATATATATATATATATATATATATATATATATATATATAGTTTATGGTTACATAAAACGACAGCCCACTTGCGAGGTGTTTCATCCAACGATGAGCACAATCGCTGGTCAGGTGGATATATATTTTTTTTACTCACGTAGGTTCATGGGTGTTTTTTAGGATGTTAGATTTGTCATCCCAGATTCTCACGTACTTTCCTGGGTTGATTTTTATGTATGGGATTCACCCCAGGGGGTCATCCCCAAGGGGTGGAGCCCCCTCTTTTTTTCAGATACGTTAGTTAGTTATTTTTAAGTTTATGTATGTGTAGTTTAGTTTAGTTCATGTTCTTTCATGGGCCTTTTTTTTAAGGCACCAACCTTGTTGTTTTTTCGTTGCGTTCCGCCATTTTGTTTTATAAAGCGTCTTGTTAATCATCGTCATAATTTTCAATCGTCGTCGTCGCGTTTTTTTAACAAGTTCCGCAGTCGTTGGTTGGCAATCGTTGCAAGTTCGGTCCGCAAGGCTGAGCGCCCCCGCAATTTCGCAATCGTTGTTCGTCAGGCCCGCTAGTCGTCGCTGTCGTTGTTGTTGTTTCCGCAGAGACCGTTGTCAATGTCCCGAATCGCCTCGCAAAGCGTTTGAAGACTGAAAGGCAGTCGTAGCAAAGAACTACACGTAGAGTTGGAAAGTCATACTTCTCTATGCCATAGCTTACATAGAGTATGTAAAACACCTTTTACTTTTTCTGCTTTAATGTTTCACATTAGCGCAATACTATTTTTATTAATAAAATTTCATTGAAACATATACTTTACATACCTTAAAGCAGTAAAACAATATCGCATTTGCATAGCAACAGTGTGTATAATATGCTTTACTGCTTTACTGCTTTACTGCTTTAGGGTCTGTAAAACAAGAATTTTTTAGTTAAAACATGTACTTTACATACCTAAAAGCAGTAAAGCAATATCGCATATGCATAGCAACAGTATGAATTATGTATTGAGCATATCATACATTAATGCATCGATGCATCGATGCATTAATGTATCGATGCAATAATGGTTTAACACAATATTACATTATTGTTTTATTGCTTTACGTCTTTAAGTTAAGTTTTTAGGTTATTAAAATATCGATTAATCGATTAATCGATAAACAATTAAATTAATAATTTTTATAAACATTTAATTTTTTTTTTTTAAACAATAATTTTTTTTTTTTTTTTTTAAACTTTTTGTTTTAAATTCAATGTATAATAATACATATAATTTTTCATAATAAAGTATCGATTAATCGTTAGATTAATAAATCACTCTCCCTTAAACCAGCCAACTCTTTATCTCAGGTGTTTCGTTAATTAACTAAACATTGTATTGCATGCACACGTAATCAAATACAAACAGCATATATCTCTTTCTCAGCTTTACTTAGTTAAACTTTTTAAATAATGTATCCATACTGTATTAAATACAACATAAAATAATCAAAATAAATAAGGGTAATAAAATAATTTATTATTTACATTTTATTATTATTATAAATATTACAAATAGGAATCAATATATATATATATATATATATATATATATATATATTATACATATATATATATATATATATATATATATATATATATAATAACTATATTCATAACATATATATATATATATATACTATATATATATATATATATATATATTTACATTTTACAAAATATTTTCGCATACAAATAAGCGTATATACATATATATATATATATATATATATATATATATATATATATATATATATATATATATATATATATATATATATATATATATATATATATATATATATATATATATATATATATATATATTTATATTACATTTACAAAATATTTTTCGCTTAAATATATATATGTTTAAATGTATATAAAAATATATATATATATATATATATATATATATATATATATATATATATATATATATATATATATATATATATATATTAAATAGATATTAAAATGCCTTTAAATCCATAGGATACTGTACGGAAAGAGTTTCGTACAAAGATACGTTTATCAGAAGTATGTTGTAACATTCTAGAACCTGATATAATACTAACTCCACCATGTTTCCCTGCCTGAAAAGTAGTAGTAGGTATGTTGTAACATAAACCGTCTCTATTACTTCCATGTAAGTCAGCTAAAGGATTCTGCGACTCATTTGTTCTTGCTGCAATTTTATGTGGAAGTTCTATTTCGGATGATTCATTGTCATTATCCAATTGTATCTCATTCATTGCTTTTACTGTGACGTCATTGTATCTGATGTCTTCATACAATGATTCATCGTGGCATGTATTATTTTCAGAACCACGTTCAGTTACTAACTTCAACAATTTCCCAAAATTAATAGTATCTTTAGTGTCTTTATTAATTGTAAGGCCTTTGACTTTTACAATATATTTTATATTACCTTCCTTAGTTCTTATTCTGACAGCATAAGATTTAGGTCCTGTGCATACAAAGGAATCACCATAAGCACCTGCTCCATAATCAGCTATTTCATCTGTTAATTCGCCTAAAAAGTTACCTGTATCGGGAACTTCATCATTTTCACCAGATACAAAAATACAAGAATCTGTGTCACAATACAATGCCCTTTCTTTAACTTTATTAAGTAATTCGTATAATTTTATACGGGCGTAAGCAGTGGTGAATGATGCAATAGGAATGTTTGTAGTTGTTGACGTTCGCTCAGCTAATTCATTTTTTACAACTGTAACAACATATTTACTGCCTACAGGTACAACGGATGGGACTTCAATATCGCTTTGGTTGATTAATTCCCATACTTCTTTATCACTAACACATACTCTATCTTCACGTGATGGTGTATTTTGTGCAAATTTTCCCCAAAGAGAATTAAGACACAGTTTAGCAATGAATCGCATACCAGGGTTCTTCTTGATGTTGCTTATGTCGAGCTCTACACCTTCTTTTTCTTTGAATAAGCGGACGAATTCTTTAAGTTTTTCTTCAAAATCAGGATCGTCTTCATGAATATTATGGGGTAACCCTGAAGCCTCTGTCTTTATTTTTATGAAATGGTTGACATACCCTTCAAACAAGAACTCTTGTTCTTTAAATACCCATACTTCAAATATCTTAAGTATTTTATATCCCATATCCAATGCCAGCTTAATTTCAGGAGTTGTGTATACACCGTCAATAGCACGTTCATTCTCATTATGAGTGCATTTCTCACAACCTTTCTCTACGCATTTCGCGCATAATGGAAACATTAGTTTCTTTTTAGTCCGTTCAGGAAGGACAGGAATGTATAGTTCTTGAGGTGGAAGGATCTTGATATACGCAACACCAAAATATTTGTCATTGATTCCTTTCTTAAAAGACTCAATATCTGGTACTTTGTCGCCTATTAGTTTTTCAGGTGGACCGCAAGGATACTTCATTCGCTTCTGTACATATGGATAGAGAGAAGTGTAATCCAAATACATTATCTTTTTACCCTCTGTTGGTGGATAATAATGCACGAAAGGTTCGGTACGACCTCCAAACAATGATTTGTCTATTACAAGTCTATTGTTAACAGCGTCGTTGCTTATACGCTGTACATATTCTTTAACAGTTATGTCTTTATCGATATGATCAGGATCTTGAATTGTTTCTTCTTTCTGTGACTTCCACTCACATTCCCACACTCTAATCACATTAAATCCATTTTCTCTGTAAACATTTTCTTGATTCATCGTGAGTGTGTAGCGATCTAAAGATGAATTACCATGAAGTGTTCCTTTTCCTTTATTACAATCTTTATGTCCATGCCATGCACATCCATGATACAAAAATGCTGTTTTTATTCCATTTACATATCCGAATCCGTCAGGGTAAAGCCATTTATTTTTTATTTTAACGGATTTCTCACCTCCATTGCGAGCATGTCTTATACTGATATTATTTAATTTCTCCTGATACATGATCCAGCGAATAGCTTCATACGTGAATGGTTTTGGATTTTCTCTACCTAGAATAGTAATTTTCCCTTCAGGCATGAATACATTTTTATAGATTGTGTAGCATAAAGATGCAATCGTTGTGCATTCAACAAGACAGTCAATATTAAAATCTTTTATAAAACTGGTTCTGAACTTTTCAAAACATTTTCTGAGCACATTAACATCCTGTATGCAATACTTTTTGCATTCTTCGAAAATACTGTATTCTTTATTCTCAAAGCTATTATAATATTCCTGAAAATCTTGTTTTTCTATAACTGACATTTTTACCAATTCAAAAAGTTCCTTGTTGGGTATAAGTCCTTTATAATGTAGAGTTTCTTCATTTAAAAATGTATAAGGGAAGAATCCTTTGGCTAGGTTTTTATCATCAATGCCCATACATTTAGGCATGCTTTTTAGTGCACAAGGGGTGAAAAGCAATGTGTCTCTAAACATTATATTGTCGTTAGAGCCCATCGATATTATTTTATTGCCTCTTTTTATAGGACTACTGTTGATAGCTTTCGAACTTGGATGAGTCAGTAATGATGCATATATGAACTGATGATCAAACTTGCCGCCATTATGTGCGGCTACAACTATTTTTGATTTTTTGTCCTTCTTCTCTGAAAAGTCCATTATAAAATCAATGAACTGGTTTACAGGTGATTTTTCATCTTCTATTTTAAACGTTGTTGTACGAGGACCGCAATGATTACATACATTCTCCCCTTCTTTGTTTGTGCATTCATCGCATATCATTTGACATGCTAATAAATATGGTTGCAACTTTATTTTTCTTCGTCCTTTAGCATTAACACCTTTATCATGC
>JABUQX010083760.1:2500-22500 GCA_015478945.1 Trachelipus rathkii | reverse complement strand
ATATATATATTTATATATTATATATATACCCTTAAACGTATATAGTATATTATTATATTAAATATATATTTATATATTATTATTTATATATATATATATTATATTATTAAATATATATATATATATTATATATATATATATATATATATATATAATATATATATATATATATATATGGCTTACATATTTATGTCGAGTATATGCGTGCTATATAATTCTTATATTATCTCCTAGCTTGCCCCGTAGGTATATGGTTCAGATTAATATTAACTAATACTCAAGCAATTCATACTAATTTGATATAATATAAGGTGTATGTAAAATTAATGATAACTTTAATAAATATATTATTAAAAGATTCTTTTTAAAAATATATAACATTATTTCCTACATAATTTAAATTTAGGTGGATTAAGTGCTAGTAGTACATTGAGATTAAATAAATATAGAAATATTATAATCTTATAGTAAGTGTATAGCTTCTCTTAAATATTATATTATGTATGTTATCAAATTATTATAAATATTATTAGGATATATAATATTATTTATTTGATGTTACACGAATATCAAGATCTATAATATGATTAATGTTATAGCTGAAGTGAAAATATCTCAGAAAAGTATACCGATAAGCGAAGTGTCGCGACATTTTCGATGAAACCTTAGGTGTAAAATATATATTTATATTTTTTTTAATATATAAGTTAAAATTAATATCATAAAACATGAAAAAAGAAATTAAATAAATATATAAGTTAATATAATATATTAATCAATTTAATAACAATATATATATAATTTCCCTTTACCGACAAAGTAGACAACCAAAAACTAAATACCCAAATTACAACCCAAATCAACCATAAATTACATATATACCTAAAACCATTATAATTACCAAATACAACCATAAATTCTAATATATATTATGGAACGCTATATATCTATTCTAACAGTTATATATAATAAACTAACTTATATATAATAAAATATATAACAACTAACAAATATAATTTTAAAACTATATAGGCAACAATAATAATCACTATAACAAGATGAATTTTAAATAACATGAACTTATACACTAAGCTAAAAAATGTATATTATATATATATATACCGTAATCAATTAAATATATATATATAAAATATATATATATATTAATATATATATATATTGCCCTATATATATATATATATATATTATATTTAATATAATTAATAATATTGATATATATAGATATATATATATATATATATATATTATATATATATTAATTATATATATTTAATATATATATATATAGTATATATATATATATATATATATATATATATCAATATAATATAGTTAATAATATATTGTATATATATATATATAATATATTATAATATATTAATATATTATATATATATATATATATTATTATATTAATAATATATTATATTATATAATTAATATATTATAATATATTATATTATATTATTATATATATATATATATATATATAAATTAATAATATATATATAATAATATATATTTATATTATAATAATATTTAATATTTATAATATATATTATATTAATATATATATATAATATTATATATATATAATTAATATATATATATATATATATAAGATATATTATTATATATTAATGTATATATATATATATGACAGATTTATGTGATTTAGTTTATATATGGTTTCTTGATAATAAATATGATATAGAATGCTGTTATACATTATATGATAAATCATTACTCTATTTTATTTGTAAGTAAATTATAATAATTGTTTAATATATCTCGAATCATTACCAGTCCAGTGAATATAATCAAATACTAATAGGTAAACAGAAGTAAAAAAAAGATTATAAAATAAAATTTTAATATTATATATATTATATATACAATATAATAATAGTGGCGTACCCAATTGAACATTTCATATAGGAAGTAAATAGAGCGTTAGGAAATAGTTTGTGTATGAGGTCAGTCTTTTGAAATTATAAATCATAGTAAAATAAATCAATAGACTTTTACTTAGAAAGCTCACATTCGGCTCAGAATCATTACCGACTCATCACTTAATGTCATACACTTATTCTGTTCTTAACCATCTATAAATGGAATGCCAAAAATTAAATTAAATTAAATATTAAAAAATTCTAAAATTTATTTCCGTATTGTAATAAATGAATAAAAAAATTACGTGATTTTCGGTAGTATTATCCTCAAACATTATATTTTAATGTAAGTTTAATTTAAATATAAAATAGTTCGGAAAAGTACTCATATAGATTAGTTATGTGATTATTATGGGTATAGTAGCTATTAGCATGCAACACACACACACACATACTACACTAAATATATACACCTACACACCACTAAAATTACGATATTTATTATATATAATTATATATTTAATATATATATAATATATATATATAATATATATATATAATATATATTAATATAATAGTATAATATTAATATATATATTATATATATATATTATTTATATTATATATATATATATATATAATCTCATATATATATATATATAACATATATATATTAATATATTAAACTAAGGTACAATTTTAATCTATATAAATTCTCATATTGAAGTATATATATAATGTTTTAAAATTATAGGTATAAGTTTATTTATTGTTTTTGTCTAAGTCTATAGATAAATTAAACAAAGGATTATATAAATACTCACCTCATATATAAATAATTTTTATGGGCTCTGTATTATATATATATAATGAACGCATGCTTATATAATCACCATGAACCATATACAATTTAATATATATATATATATTAATTATTAATATTATATATTAATTATATATATATATATATATAATATTAATATATATATATATATGATATTATTAATATATATAATATAATAATATATATTAATTTATATAATATATATTATATATATATATATATTATATATATTCATTAATATATATTAATATATAATATATATATATTAAATATATATATATATTATTAATTAATATATTATAACCTTAATTATTATATATAGTGGAGCTATATTATATTATAATTAATAGCTACCTATATATATATAATGCCAAAGGAGTCGGTATGACTTTATATAGGTGACTGGTAAGTCTAGGATAGTTCAGAGGAGCTGAATTGAGACAGGAATTGAAAATGTATCGTTTAATTGGTATTTGACTAGCGATAATTTTATCCATACAAGCTCAATAAGCTTTGCTTTAGTAACCGCCTATAGCTAACGCTAGGAACTGAAACTGACTCGTTATATATACCCTCAAATCACACGTGTTATATATGCAGTGATATCTAGGGCGCGTAACCTATTTACACCACAGACACACCATACAATATATATATTATATATATATAATATATATAAGTATATATAATAATTTTACGTAAATTATGTTTAGTTATTAAATGGTTTTCATTGTATATAATAAATATGATATTATGTGCAAAGTAAAAGAAAACAATTCATTCTTATATATTTGTATATATATATAGGTAATTAATTATTGTTTAATATATCTCGGAATTATACAACCTCAATTAGAATAATTCATAATACTAATAGTTGCAAACAGAAGTTGGAAGATATAAATAAATTTTAATTTATTAATATTATTAAAATAATATAGTGTGCTGAGATCTCGTAATGAACTATATCAATGGACATTCAATGAAAGTGAAAGAGCGTGGAAATAGTTGTGTTTGGCAGTCTTGAATTAAACCATGTAAAAACATTATTAGACTATTAGTTAAGGGAATACCATAGTGTTAAATTGAATTAAATTATATCTTTTTTAAACTAATATAATGTGAAAATATGAGCGCCTAAAAATATCATCTCTACAATTTATAAAATTATTCCCGTAAAATATTTCTAATATTATTCCTCTGACTCAATGAACTCACTACACTCTACAGAACCCAATGAGCTTCTCTTTTAGTCTTTTCTTTACTAATCTGGTTAGTTTGTTATATTTTGTGTCTTTTCCAACCTATTGTGTTATTATATATGTGATATTGAAGGTCTCTCAAATCATTAAATAATGGATTCCTGATATAAAGTACTCTTAATCTTTTGCATCTATTTTGGTTATTAGGCGGCTCGAATTAGCTGACACAGTGCGATCACCACATCGCACTAGCAACACACAACACAACACTCAACATCAACACTACAATCAATACATATAACACACACACACACCCTACTCACCCTCCACACACATCATCATATTACATCCTCTCACACACTATACACATACATCACAACACTACCTACATTATTTATATTATATATATATATTAATATTAATATTAATATTATTTAATATATATATATTATATTATATATATATATAATTAATATATATTATATAATAATTATATATATATTTATAATATATATATATATATATATATTTTATATAATTATTATATATTATATATATATTATTACTATATTATATATAATATATATATAAAATATATATTAATAATATTTATATATATATATATAATATATATTATATTTAATATATATATATATTATATATATATATATATATTATTTATCTATATAAATTATATATATAATATATATTAATATAATATATATTATATAAACTCAGGCATTTGATACTAAGTAAATTCATACATATGAGCTAAATAAGTAATAATTATATATTAGAAGTATTTTTTTTTTTTTTTTTGTTCGAAGTCAGAAAAAATTTAAACAAGATATATATAAATACTCAACCTAAAAATTTTTAATATGTCTTCTAGTTAAAAGAAATGCATGTAGCTATTACATAATACACATACTGTTACCATATATAATATATATATATATATATATATTAATATAATATATTAATATAATGATATTATATTATATTATATATATATATATATATATATACTATATATATATATAATTATTATATATATATATTAATATATATATATATTATATATATTATATATATATAGTATATATATATAATTTATAATATATTAATATTAATTATAAATTAAATCACTACCTTCAAGTAAAATATTTCATGTATGTTGATTGTTGTATTAGTTAGGTCTATCTATGTTATCCATATATAGCATAAGTATTTAAACATTTGTATATAATATTTTTATATATTATAAACATCCCCTATTATATTGATCTAATGTATGTCTGAGTGAGTGATAAATCTCACAATATTCATAAATAATATTGAATTCTAGTGACTTTAGTATTTTATCACGGTTATTTATATATGTCTCACTTAGGACATTCATATTTCTAGTTAAATGCTCTAATATGCTGATATGAAAACAAAGAGCTTACATGTAAATAACAGAAGTCATGTAAATAATATAGGTTATAGTATAATCTAAGAATGAAATATAATATATATATATATATATATATTAATTATTATAAATTTACTACAGTAAATATATTTTCACAAACATGCAATTATTTTGCAAATTTAAATTGAATATTATTAAGAGAAAGTTTTATAAAGCGAATAAATAATCTAAATAGAGCTAAACAGTATATTATTGGTTAAGCCTCGACAACAAATTTCTGATCCTATAGGTAGTGAGTAATATCGTATACTCGAGCTATCAATAACGATTGTGATAATTGCATTATTAATATATTATAATTATATATATATAAATATATTAATATATAAATATAATATATTATTATATATTATATATATATATATATATTTATATATTATATATATTATATTTAATATAATTATAATATTATTAATATATATATATTATATATTATTATATATATATATATTATTTTTTATATATATATATATATATATATATATTATATATATATATATTTATATAGTATTCTTATAAAAATATATAAAAAGTTAATAATATATATATACTTATATATATAAATTATATAATTATAATATTTATATTTATTATTTCAAAAATAACATATCCCTCATAAGCTGCAGGGTTTTATAGGTTAGTTGGTTGATATATTGATGATAATGAGTTTTATCACAAACTTATTCCGTACCTATATATATAATTTCACGATAAGTAAAACACACTGATATGAAAGGGGTTTTCACTCCACTCTTTGCATCGGGCTAGAGAATTAAGTTATTTATCTTCACTTTAGACTCGTAACGACTTTTAGCTCGTAAAAAGCTCAGATTCACTTTATTCTAGTACATTATAAGAGTTTCAGTTACTTACTTATTTATAAATAAAGTTAATTTAATTATAATCATATAATGATTATAAAATATTCTGTAAAATCGATAAAAAAATAATGATACGGTGTATTAGATTTTGAGATTTTAAATAGATAATAATTTAAATAATAATAATACTTATTAATAAATTTTTTGAATATTTATAGGGTATATATATAATTTAAATATTATAATATTTTAGGCTTGTTATTGTAAATAATACTTAAGACGCCTATTATATAATCATCTCCTTCTGAGAAATTATAAATCACTACTACTATAATATATACTTATAGATTAACAGTATATCTATTATCTACGTGTATTCACACTCGGTGTTCAAAAATATATAGCCTTTAAGATATTACCGGATATTCTAGTGAATAATCTTCTTCTAATTAAGCTTTCACTCTTTTTCGTCGTACTTCCTTCAATGTTATCCATTTGCATACTCACTACACTCTCACGTATATGTACATTGGCCTCAAATGCATAATATATATATATTAATATATATATATTATATATATATATATATTATTATATAATATTATTATATATATATATAATATTAATGATATTATATATATAATATAATTTATTTATATTATAAAATATTAATTATTATATTTTTTATTATATTTTATAATAATTTAATATTATTATATATATATTAATTAATTAATATATAAATTGGTAATTTAGTTATGGAGGTTTTTTTTAGTTATTCCTTGAACCTAGAATATTTATCGGCTTTGGGCAAAATATAAAACATTAATTATATTTTTTTATCTTATTATAATTATAAAGTGTATATATAAATATATAAATTTCTTATATATAATAAATTTAAAAATCTTTATGCTATCTAATAACTGGTATTCCCGGATATCAATGATTGATATTTTATGGAGAAGTTATTAATATAATATAGTGGATACATGTATGAGAGTTTTAATGTAAAAAATAACTTGTATGTTTCTGTTTATATATTATAGTCACCTCCATAATAGACACTCACTCATCTTATGAGTGTAGGAAGGAAGTTCCTGAGATACCAGAGCTGTAAGAGTGATAAGAGTTTTATATTATGCAATGACTATATCTAGCCTCAAGTTCTTAGCTGTGAATAATATAATTTCTTATTAACTATATCTTAAAAGCTGGACCCTAATTAATATATATATATATTATATATTAATATATATATTAATATATATATATAATATATATATTTATGATTATATTAAAAATTATAAACTTCCATAGATGTGTGGTATCACTTTATAACTACTTGTTTATATATATTATATAATATATATATATTATATATATAATTATAATATATATAATAATATATATATATATATATATATATTTATATATTTAATATGTATTCATATATATATTTCGTAAATATATATACTTGTGTATCTCTTGAGGATGACTTACTAATTAAATATTCTATATATATATATGTAATATAATGTATTTTATTAAAAACACACACAGATGGAAGTTGATTTTCGATAAATAAATATAATTAATAATTTAACTAAATAAAATAAACTCATTCTAGTTATATATTAATTTCATTTAAATATATATTTAAAACCGTATGAAAGCATAATTGTAATATAAATTATTACGTGATAAACCTTATCTCTCGGTACCTATTCAATAATCATTAGCGTTTTGGTATTTTGACTACGATACTTAGCTCACCTTTATCTCAAGTCTTATACTAAACCTGCATTTTAGCGAGGCGATTCGTGAGTACTAATATATTATGACAATCAGGTCTCTACGGATAAATATACATAACATAAATATCACAAGATCAGACGTAACGAACTAGTGATGGGCCTGTAATACGGAACAATACTATAGATAATTATGCGCCGTAAAAATTGCTATATAGGTAGGTATATAGCGTCTTTCTAGACCTTTGCGGATCACGTAATATATTATACTATTGCAATCGATATATAATTGCCAACCATAATCGACTAGTATACGGAATTGTTAAATAAAATAACGCGACGACTGACTAGTATTGAAAATTATTATGACGTATAATGATTAACAATGATCGCTATATTATAAGAACATAAATGATGGTAATCGCTTAATGATATATAAAAAACAGACAATGGTTTGTGCCTTATATAAAAAGGCCATTAGAAAGACTCAATGGAACTCTAATAACTAAATATAACATGAACATTATAACTTAAAAAATAACTATAACTAACGTATCTTGAAAAAAATAGAGGGGGCTCACACTCACCCTTTGGGGATATACCCCAGAGGTGAGTGAATTCACCATACATTAAAAATATCAATCACTCACAGGTAAATTGTACTTGTAAGAATTCTATGGTAGTTAATGTGACAATAAAATATAAGTAATCCCTAAATAATAAACTATACCCGATAACTCTACGTTGAGTTTTAATAAATATATATGTAACTTATAATTATATACTGACATTTAATCGAACTTGCGAGTATATATATTTAAGGTGAGCCTGATTTGATTACTCAGATGATTATATCACCTCACAATTATCTATGAGCAGTCTTATTTATATACGTGTACACTATTATACTATAGTCTTAACCTGTAAAGGTGAATATATTATTAGGTTTAATATTGTGACTAATATATATTACTAGGCTAGTTTATTATTATACCATTTATATATATATATTATATTTAATATATTATAATAAATGTATTATTATATTATATATAAAATATTATATATATATATATATATATATAGGTATATATATATTTAATATTAATATGATATATTAAATATATATTATATATATATATATATTATATATATAATATCATATTAATATATATAATATATATATATATATATAATATATTATGATATATATTATATATATATATATATATATATATATATAGTATATATATTAATTTAATATATATAATATAAGTATATATATAATATATTATATATATTATAGTATATAATATATATTATATATATATTATATTTAATATATATATTTATATATATAATATAATATTAATAGTTATATTAAAATATATTTAAATATATAATATATATATTAATATATTATATATATATAATATTATTATATAATATATATTATATATATATATATTAATAGTATATATTAATATATATATAATATAATGATATATATTATATATATATAATATATATAATATAATAAATATATATATATATATATATATTATATATATCATTAATTAATATATTAATTAATTTTATTGAGGTAATAATAAACATCAACTAAGTATCTACTCAAGGTAGGCAGGCTCCTTATATCTATAAGTGAAGGGATAGGTGTATATTATATATATATAATATATATATATATTTATATATTATACTCAATATTATTAACTAGTTTACCGAGTAGAACGATATATATAAGTGTGTAGCAAGGATATGAGAATATATTTACTTATATCATAACTATCATTATTACACCTCACACTCCGACCAGTTGCGTACTTACTCCCTCTTCTCTTTTGTTTGGCGAGATAAGGCTTCTACCACTGAAGCTTCCGGGGGCCTTATTATATAATATTAAATATTAAAATAATATATATACTACTATATACTGATGACCCCCCTTATTACTTAATAATTATATTATTAATTGTATTATTTTTTTTTTTATAGCTATTGCTCAGATATATTATTATATTATATAGTATATAATATATAGTATGCTATATAGTATATTACCATTACTTCTATGGTATGGCCGTACTATTATATAGATATATATTATATTATCGGTATATATATATATATATATATATATATATTAATATTATTATGTTAATATATTATATAGTCATAATACATATGATATACTTTATTATCACTATATATTAATTACATATATAAATATATTATTATCATATTAATTATATTCACCGCGTTTACAAGTAGCTCGAGATGTCAATATTAGATAATACTCGCTATATAATGTGTGAGATAGTTTTTTACTTAATACTAGTATTAAAGTCAGCCTGTTGAATATTTAGTATTTATGGAACTTGTGTAGTAGGCTGATGAGTTGTATACCATTTAAATATACAGATTAAGAACACGAAAAACAACATAATGCTCTCAAATAAACTGGGTGGGTCTAGAATCGAATTCCTCTGGGTATTGAGGTAAGTGTACTGTTGAAAAATAAAAGATATAATCACTCTCTAGTCTTCAGTTAAGAGGTTCAACATGACCCAAGCGAGGGATAGGGCCATCCCTCTTTTGTCCTGACAGGGCGCTACCTAGCGCAAGAATGGTTATACATGTAATGAGTGGTCTGACACAGAACATCATGAGTGAAAATACTTTCTCATCTAATATATTGCATAAGCACGTAGGACTGTAAAAGAGTTGTTTAGGTTTCTATATGCTCATAATGTATTTTTCAGATGCCCTATGCGACTTGTCCCGTCGTACTCTCTTATCGGCGTCAGGTTAGGTTAGGTTAGGTTATCGTTAGGTTAGGGTTTTAGATTAAGTTATTGGGTTAAGTTAGTTGTAAGTTTAGGTTTAGGTGTATGTGTAGGTTGGCTAAGGGTAGAGGTATTAGTTAGGGTTTAGGTCTAGGTGGTAGGTGTGTGTGTGTGTCGCGTTATAGCTTATACTCTTGTGGGATCGATTAGAAAATAATCACGCGTAAATCACTCTATATTTTTTTCCTCACAAATGTCTTACCGATTTCGTCTTGTGATCCACTGGTTTATAGGTCACATGTTTTCCTTATGTGTCCCCGACCATTATTTTCCTTCAGAGGAATCCATATATATTTAGGTTAAAATCTATTAAGAATACTATTATTAGAAAAGAGTCAGTAAAAAATTTCTTCATTTAAGAGAGTACCTTTATTCTTCGAAACTTAAGAAACTTTATTTTTATGTGTACACATACGTCTTTATTCATAGGCCATACACTCCTTTATATCGGCATCTGTAAATACATTGGTTTATTAATAGGTAATATATGAGTGGACTGAGAATTTCGTTAAGGCCAACAACGAATCCTTTAAAACCATACCAACCAACACAAACTTTCTGCTTCTGATTTTTTAAGTAGATTTAAATTGCTGGCTTCCCTCGGAGGTAGAAAGTCCACATTCTTTTCCGGCTTAATGTTACTATATTCTTGTCGGTTGTTAATATTCTATCCAAACCATTATGTTAATGTAGGTATTACAGATGGCGATTGCTTCCAGAATCTACCCTGCAATGAATAGTCAAGGCTGGAACATTTAGTACATTTGACTATACTGTTGGATTACTTATAACGAACTGATTAGTGTCCGACTTAGTTATGCCAATGCAACATATTGAGGGCTGTGTATCGGCGTCTCGCCGCATCTTAAGGTATATATATTATATAAGTATATATATATATATATATATAATATAATATATATATATCTATATATATTTATATATTAGCTAAGTATTACATTCCAGTATGGTGTAATCTTGATCAATATAGATATTACTCAGTATTTTTATATTTAATACTATCTAAACTCGTTTAGTATTATATATATAGTATATAATAATAATATATATATATATTGATAAAATTTTTTGTGAGATTTGATACTGTAAACTTAAGGATTAAATTAAATATAAAAATCTTTACTAATGATAGCTGCTATGAGTAGGTAATCGTTCATCAAAATTTAAGTAGAAAGAAAAAATTTAATAATAAAGACTGGTAAACTTTTAATAAAACAACACTGTCTTTCTCTCTTCTCTATTATTAAAACATATAGTAACACACTGTGTTTCTGTGTATACCGAACGAATTGAGTAGACTCAAGTCTCGTGTTTTTTTTTTTAATAAACTGAACATTTTCTGCAGTTCTTATAATATGAACTAAATAATAATCATTCCAACACCACATGCTTAAGTTTCCCTCGATCTCGTTTCCAGCAGCAATATTAATAAGAGCTGTATTCCCTCGTGTGTAAGTCCTTGGGGATAACTCTTTGTGTTTCAGGAATGTCAGAATAAGGCATTTTGTGACAGAATCCAGGTGTTTCGAAGTGACGGAAATGTAGATAATGAAACATCCTTCAGCCGCTGCGTTGAGGTCTTTTGGAACTTGCCTCCATGAAAGTATTGAATACTGGTGAATAAATTAGATAAATTGAGAGTCTAGTTGGTTGAAAACTTCAAAATATTAATCAAATTAAACTAAAAGTTAAAAGTTCTTCAAAAAATCAGTTTTAATTAGTTTTCTAGTTAATTTTAATTTTTTAAGTGCTAACTTTGTAGTATGCTCATGGCAGGCACTAAACACTATTATTAATTTATATGCAAGTATTAGCAGTGAATTAACCCTCTATTTGGAGGAAGTAAGGACCTCTGCCCTTAGGGGGAGGTTCTTACAGTTTGCCCATTTTACTAACCCTCCCTTCGTGACAGAGGTGGCTCCTCTTTAAATGTTGGTAAAATCTTCTCCTTAGGGAATACGGCAAATATTTCTGTAGAACTTATATTAAAATATAATATATGTGAAATTCGGGAATAATTTAATGTTAGTATATATTCCACATTGATGAAAAAAATTTACAGCGTCGCAAATTCGTTAAATCGAATAAAGTTCAGATTTACATGATAGAAATGAAATTTAATTTAATTTAATTTATGAGAATTTAATGAAGCAATCTTTAAGAGATGTTAATATTAGGTTATCTTTAATAGGATTATAATAAAGTAGTATCTCTATGAGGATGGTATCCTACTGAGTTGGGATGTAGTGTCAAAGTCAGAGGTAGAATGCTAGTTAGTATTAACTAGACACACTTGACTATGAAACAAGCAACTGGTATGGTTTTTAGAGTAAAAAGCTTAGAGTTGATGGGTTATAATGTTATTTGGATATCTGTGATTGGAAATTTTATGGCTAGCTCTATACCAAAGGCTATATTTATTATATTTATATACTTTATTATTTTTATATATAATATAGTCGACTGCACTTTATCTGATTTTATTATTATATTAAAATTTATTTTTCAAAGAATATATATTACATTATATATATATATATATAATTATATATAATATATATATTATTATAATATTATATAAATATATTATATATATTTTAATATTATAATTTATTTATATATATATATTTATAATAATTATATATTATATATAATATATATATATATATATATAAAATTATAATAATATGTATTATAGTGAATTGACAGCAGACGTCATTTTTTATCACTAATCCGCGGATGCGGATTGTATTGATTTTATATATCCGCGGATGACGGTAATGTTAAGATATATTATATATAATATTATATTATATTTATAATATATAATTTATATTATTATTATATATAATATATATATATATATTAATATATATATATATTATAATGAATTAAAATATATATATAATATATTATATATATATATATATATATTATATATATATATAATTTATTATTTTATATTATCTATAATATATATATTATTATAATAATTAATAAATTTCGAGTATAATTCCCTATAATCCTATTATATATAATTGGTATTGCTACTTAGGATGTTGGTGAAACTAAGGACCCAACCCAAAATGCACCCCATCCTACACTCATTTTCCCCTAATTACACTCAATGCCACTTAATGTTAAAGATTATATTATTTAACAATATGGATATTTTATTTTAATACTTTTGTCACTTAGTAATTAGAATATTACATTATATTTTCTAACTTTTCGTATGCTGAGAGTCTGTTTCTTCTTTTTCATCATATATTAGAACCTAAGCATTTGCTAAATTAACTCTCCTCACTTGTGTAAACACTAAGTTTTTGTGTGTAGGACAGGGCCTAAATGTTTCCTTGCAAGTTAATTCAAGTTCAGTGTAGTTAACATATTTGTGTCCAATAATATATACTTTTGCTAATCTGTTAATGGGATCTATCTATTGTGGATTCTAGATACGTGTTTATCTTAAAGGTGATAGTTTTCATCATTCTGACAACTTATTATTCTATATTAGATAATGTCTGTTGTTCATTCTATCACTAACTTGACTGTATAGTAATTCTGTTCCTAGTTAGAATCTGATTTATATTATTTTACTTTGTAGAAGGAGTGTTGGTTCTGATTAATTCGTTTTTTTTCTTCTTATATGGATGTGGGCTACAACTAGTTCGTGAAATTAACGTTTGTTCTACTACAAACATCCAAAAGTGTATCGTTAACTTAAGTATTCTACATGAGTAGATGTTACAAAAAACTGCCTTATATAACGGAGAGTATCTGAGTAAGTGCTTGCTAAATAGTATGAGTGGTCAAATTAATTATTATCCATCAGAAACAATAGCTTTTTGTCATAGACTCTAGTATTTGATTTACATCTTTTATTCTTTTTAAACCGTCATCATTTTTCATGTGAAATGGTTCAAAACTGGCTTCGTGTTATCTTAGCTATTCTTATAAATGGTAATGGTACATCGGACGAGAGAAGCTATATACGGCGTACTCTGATTTTTGGTTAATTTCTTCAAATGGTTCAAGTGAGCGCGGTTAATTACAGTGTCGATCATGTATCATTATCCATCATTAGTAGGTTAATGTTATTACTTTGGAAATACGAACTGCGTACAATATAGCAACTGTTTTTAGATTGAGTCAATAACCATTCTTTCCAATCAATATGATAGTAGTATATCATTACTCAGGTCTGTAAATAAACCGTACCTAACCTTAACTGAACTATCCGTGAATACACTAACCTAAAACTAACAATAACCTAACCTTCAACCCTAGCCTAAACACTAAACCTTCAATCCTAATTTCTTAATCCTTAACCTAACCTAACCTACCTAACGCTAACCTAACCTAACCATAACTCTAACCTAAACCTAACCTAACCTAAAGTTAACCTAAACTAACAAAATTTTAATTCAAATTGTTAGTATATTATAATATATAATATGTATTTATAAGTATATATGATATTTATATATTATATAATTAATATATCATATATATAAGTTATTACGTTAGTTATATTAATTATATATCACGTAGTAGTATAATATATATATATAAAATGTTTTTTGCTAATATTTGAGCAATTTTGTTGCCAGAGTTTTAATCAGGTTTCTCGTTTTCGAACAAATCATTATCGTACAAAGCTCGATCTCGCTCGCGGATATTTGTTCTTTTTTAAACCAAAAATATATCAGCCATTAATGTTACATAATTGCATGATATATAGTTTTTGCATCTTTATTCATATATATATATAATTAATATATATATAAATTAATATATAATATTTATTATATTATATATTTATATATATTAATATGGATAAGTATCATTAAGTAAACTTACTACTACTTACTATTGAAGTACTGCTACGAGGATTGATTTTAAATAATGCAGTTCGTATGTGAAAAAACT
The DNA here is from genome assembly GCA_015478945.1 of Trachelipus rathkii. Taxonomy (NCBI): domain Eukaryota; kingdom Metazoa; phylum Arthropoda; class Malacostraca; order Isopoda; family Trachelipodidae; genus Trachelipus; species Trachelipus rathkii. The sequence goes on along the minus strand of JABUQX010083760.1, from coordinate 6,669 downwards.
AGAAATTCATATTTCAAACATGCTTATCATAATAAAACTGTGACTTACCGCGGCATCCTTTTAGACATAGGCCCCATAGCCTAAAACAGTTATATATTATAATTTATATATAATTATATATATATTCATTTATATATATATATATATATATATATATATATATATATATATATATATATATATATAATATAATTATATATTATGTATTATACCTGACCTAGTAGTTATTATTATATACAAACTAATGATATATATATATTATATATATATATATATAATATTTAGAGATATATAATAATAATATATAATATATTATAAATATATATATATATATATATATATTATAATTATTATTATTATAATACAGTATATTATATTATATATATATATAGTTAATTATTTATTATATATATATATTATTGTATATTTATAAATTATATATATATTATATATATATATATATATTTATATAATATATAATTATATATTATAAATATATATAGTATATTATAATATATTTTAGTATATATTATATATATATATATATATATAGTATACACAGTATATATATATATATTAATTATATATATTATATATATATATAATAATATATAAATTGGTATATACTTAAAGTGTTTATAAGGAATTAGAGTATATGATTATTGAATGATTATATAGTCGTATTATTTTATGGTTTATATATATATATATATTATTAAGATATAATATATATATATATATTTATAATTAGTTTATATATATATATAATATATATATATATATATATGCTTTGTTATTATCATATATATAGTTATATATAATATATTATAGGAATCTTCAATATTATTAATAATTTTTGTATACTAAGTTTGGTTATTATTATAGTATTATATGGTATTAGTAAATAAAATGGATATTAGATAGTATTTTTTATTTTGGGGTATAGTGATTATAATGAGGTTATATGTATATGAAATTGAGTAATTATTATATATATTAATACGTAGTATATATATAGTTAATATAATAATTAACTACATAAACAGGTCCCGGTATTATATATAGGAGGCGGTATATAATATATGATAAGGTAGATAGTTAGGATAAGAGGATATAGTTATAGGTGATAGTATAGTGTATGGTATAATGCATATATATTTATTGCTTGTTTAGCCAAGTGACAAAATTACACAGTCTATTTAGCCTTCTCATAATTTCTGGCGATTCGCAACTATCTTCGTTATGTTTTTTTAATAAGTCTTTTGATGAATTTCTACCGTGAAAGCAAAAAATGGACTGTATAACGAATATTTTATACACAGGTGTTTGCAATTTAGATATTAATTTCAACCTGTGAAATATTTCATTGCTAATATTTTAAATTTTGCTAAGCGAGTCAAAAAAATTTAAATAATTAATTAATTAATAAATTTATTTATTAAGCTGAAACATGGTTTCCAAATAAAATTTAAAAAATAAATTTACGTTGAATTTTAATGGCATAAACATCGAAGAGAGTTATCGTAACGAATGCGAGAGGCGACCTGCTACCTTTATTTATTAGTATATGAAAAGACATAGTGTATTATATTTTTAATTTCAGGCTACGCGCAGTGCGTAGGAAAGTTAAAGCAGTGGATAGATAGAAGGCAAAGCATAAATTACCTCTAATTTTTTATGGTTTTTATATTTCATTAAGATTTTGTAGATTAATTCTTCTTATGCATGATTTCTGTATTATATTAATAACATTTTTATATATTTGTTTATTTGTTTTTCTTTAATTATTTTTAATTTGTTTCTTATAAATAAATAGTATAGGCCAATTTCATATTTTTTTATCCTAAATCCTAGCCTATCTCCTTAAAATAGCCTCACTGTATTATATTATTATATATATTTATATAATGTATTTTAAATACATTGATATATTATTATGGATTAATATATATTATTATTATATATATATATATATATATATAATATATTATAATATATTTATATATATACTATATATAGTAATATATATATAAATAGTATATATATATTATATATATAATATATATATTATAGTAATAATATATATATATAGTATATACATATATATATATATAGTAATATAATAATATATATTATATATATATATATATATATATATATATGATGAGCCTGCAGAATAGCATCTTTTGACTGACTTGACTATTTATCACAAACACTAAAATTGAAATGAATGTTGATAGGTTTCATAAACTTTTTATGTTTCGATTTTATCTCGGTTTCACCATTGGAATATAACGGTAAATGATTTACCATATTATATATATATATCTATATATATATTAGATATAGTTATAATAGTATATAATATATATATAAGTGATTATATAAGTATTAAGTTAGTTTATATATATAATATATAGTTAGTATAAGTATTTAGATAGTATACAGTGTACCTATATATATATTATAGCTATATATATAATATATATATAGTATATAATGGTTAGTATTATGTATAAGTATATATGTTATAGTATGATCTATATAATAAGGGTAATAATAATGATATAATTTAGATAATTTAGTTATATTAGTAGTTATTTTTATTTATTATATATATATATATATTATACATATATATATATATTATATATATATATATATATATATTTATAATTTATTATTATTATATTTATATTAGTATTTATTTTAATATTATATTTATATGAATATATATATTATATTATATTTTATTAATATTATTTTTATATAATATTTGTGAGTTATGGGAATCCAAAGTACGCTAAGCATAAGTAGGTGAGGTGACATAAACACTCCGAGTTAACCGTATATTATATATATATTTAATATATACTATTTTTTTATATAATATTATGTATATATATTTATAATGATAGGTATTTTACCTATTATTTATATTATAGTTAATATATAGTATATATATATGTTATATATATATATATATATATAATATTACGAAGCTTTGGGTTTTTTATGATCTCGGTTTATTTACGTTGTATAATATATTAATTGAAAATAAATAATTAATAATATAATTTTTATAAATAATAAGTGTATCAAAATAATTAAATAATAGATAGTAAATGAAAAATTAATTATTATTTTTAATTTGTGTACGTACTAGTAATTAATTTTTTATAATTAAAAATATATTTCGCATTTAGTCTCTATATTTTAATTACGAAAATGCTATTAATTAATAAGATTAAGATTAATTGTAATAATAATAATAATAATAATAATTATATACAATAGATTTATTCAAATTCATAATAAATAATTAATAATAATAATAATTGATTACAGTGCCATATCTAACATTATAATATATTTCCATCATAATCATATTGAATATAGTACAATATATTATGATATAGAAAAAAAGATGGAACATGATGGTAATTCAGTGTATATAAGTATAGTCCATATTGAAATCAGAAATATCTTTACCCAATGTGCTTATACATCATAATTCCATTATATAATACTCTCAAAAATTAGTTTCGACCTTTGTGGGTTATTGTGAAATGGCGTCTTACTAATTGCCTATAAATCTAGGTCTTGTTGTCCTTTGAATACCCTTGAAAAATTACATTAATAATAATGATATTTCTTAAATGTAATTTTAAACGCCAAAAATGTATAATGATATAACATACAATAAGAAATGCAGTAATACATTGGACTTTTAATTAACAGAATAAATATATAGTTATCTTTTTAAAATAATTATATAGTAATAATTATAATTATTTATATAATAGATAATAATATATAATAATATATCATAATAATGGTTAAAATAATATAATAAATGAATAATATATAATTATATTAATAATAATGATTATATTATAATTAGTAGGAATAACTTATAAAAATGAAATTTTAAGATTTATTAACCAATAATGAATAATAATAAAAATAATATTAAGTAGATAAATATATAATAATAATAATGGATATAATAATAATAATAATAAATAATAATGATATGATATTTATAAACTAATAACAATATATAATAATAATTACAATAATAATAATTGTTGATGCGGATAAATAATAATATCAAATAATAGGATAATAATATAATGAACAAGATGAATAATTATATTATTGGTTAT
>JABUQX010083759.1:47500-53769 GCA_015478945.1 Trachelipus rathkii | reverse complement strand
GACGATTAAGTCGTGTCCGTGAACTGTGAGGTACTAAAGTTTCCTTTTTTATTTAGGAAGAAGTGTGAACTTTGTATTTTTAGAGTTAACAAAATTGATTTTGAAGCCATAGGATTTGTATCAAGTTAGATACAAGAAGGCTTGTGAGAACGGCGCTATTTAGGAGAAACCGTTGTTATTCACATAATAAAAATTCCGTTTTCGGCGACGGGGAACTCAATAATGTTTTTAGGATTATTAAATATAATTTGATTATAATTATTCTTAATGGAAATATTTATTTGTGAAATGGGCGTCTTTGGATTGTCCCATTTCGAGAAATTTGCTCTTGAGGGAATTCTGGTATAAAAAAATTGTTGTATTTTATTTATTAATTTTTAGACTCTTTTATCGTTAGTAATAAGACTTTATTTTCTGACAGGTGGACGAGTCTCTGATATTTCTTGCTTTTACATTATTTTTATGATGTTTTATGAGCAAGTATTCTAGTATATTGTTTCAAGATGGTTATGATACATTAAGCTTATTACTGAAAGAATGAAGAAATAATCAATCGTTCATTATACCATTGGGATGTAAGGGGGAGTGAAAATCCTTTCCCAATAGCCATCTCTATGCGTCATTGCGAGTTAGGTGCTAGTTTCTTAGGATTCCAACGATAATTTAATATAAAACAAGTTTGGATAAAGGATTCGGAAATTAGTTTCTTCGGAATATTTTATCAGCTCTTATAACAACCTAACCAAACCTTATCTTTTAGTGTAATGAATTATTATAAATTCATTATAATTAAGGTGGGTTAACAGGGCACTTTTAGGATCCCCGTGTACTCATATCGTACTTAAATAATGGATTTAATCTTTTATTGTTATTGGAAGCTAGAACTCCATTTTGAGGCCAAGGGCCTGCTATGAGAAAGATTGTATATGAAACCAAGATCTTAAGTGTATGTGTGTATTTAGTTTGCTAAGATAAAATTGCTACATCTTTAGACCAACATACTTTTTTATTCTTTTTTTTATGTTATTTCAAATTGAAACACAAGCCATAGAGAGCTTTCTTCTCGTACAGGTTCTATATTGCGACCGAGGGGAAGGACGTTTCGGCCACGTCTCTGATGCCGTAGACGTGACCAGGCATGCCTGGCAGCTCTGTATAGTATTTTATTTGTAAAGTAAGGTGTTAATACGTCAATAATGTCTCGATGGACAAAGATCGCTTGTAGTGTCATATTCGATTACGCTTTTGATATAAGCGGATGTAATAAGTAAAACAACTAGAGATTGAGTGTTAAGCATATCTTGCAGGATCATGGAGTATCTTCTCCCCCCTTCCAACTCGTTCTAAACTATTATGTAATGGAATGGATTACAAAAATTATCTTGAGCTTGCAATGGCAATGATCAATATTTTATTATTTATTATAAAATTATATATTATGATCTGCGATAAACTAACAGAGTCGAATATAATTAAGATACCACCTACTGCTTTGATACACCTTTGTTTTTTTCTTCATTATTGTATTCGGAGAGTGAGTGAATTAATTTATGCCTTAGTTATTGACTCACTATTGTATATATATATGTTATATATATATATATATATATATATATATTATATTAGTTTATATATATATATATATATATGTTATATATATTATTATTAATATTTAATTTATATTATGTATTATTTTTAATGTTAATAATTAGTATATATATTATAAATTATAATCTATCTATCTATAACATAAACTTATTAATATATATACTAATATATATTTATATATTGAGTAATAATATTATTATTAATACTATATAATTATTCATGTATAATATTACTAAAACTAATATAATATATATATATATACTACTAATAATCATAATATATATATATATTATAGGTATACACAATATAATCTAAATATATAGATACTATATAATGTCACTATGCTTATATATTATTTATACTATATTCATATAATTTACATAGATTCTTACCTTATATTATATATAATAACTATACTTCATTACTCCTTCTAGAATAATTATAGACTTTATTATTTATAATACTAATATTATTTAATATATATACTAATGACATATTGCTATTACTGTTATATTAATATATATGTGTTATATATATTTTATATATCTAACCGAATAGCCATAGATACCTAAAAATAATATATATCATATTTATTATAATAAATATATATTTTTATTTATATAATATAATTATATAATATTAATATTATAATTATAAATATATCTTACTATACTATATATATATAATTATATATATATTATATTTTATATTTTTAGTGCTTACTTTATAATACTCATATATTAATACTAATATACCTATATTATATAATATTTATTATAATATAATTATATTTAGGGTACCCGTTAGAATAAGCTTTACTTATGAAATACATTAATATATAATATATTATATATATTTATATATTAATAATATATAGTAATTATACTTAACTATATATATAAACTATACTAGTAGCTATATAAGTATAATATTATTTATATTATCTTATCTTATATATATAATTATATATATATATATATAATATACATATTATATATATATACTATATATATAATATATATCATATATTATTGGACTAAATTTCGAAAATAAAAGTCAGAGTACAGCCCTGTGTTACCTTTCAAGGGAGAAGTGGTCTATTTTTTGTAGGGCTGGTCGTTTAGGATCAAACTGGACAAGATAAAAATAAATTTTTAATTTTTAGCAATTTTGATAAATTTAAAGAACGGCAGCTTTTCTGACGTCTAAAATCACATTCGGTTTTTTTTTTTTTTTATGTGTCTGTAGGTTTTTTTTTTTTTTTTTTTTATTTTTTTTTGTATTTATTTTTTTGAAAATCTATTCCAAGAAAAAATTAAATTCACCTCATACCATATTTTTCGATATGACTTCTAACTTGAAATACAAAGATGGGTCTATTACTTAGAAAATACATAAAATAGTTTTATGATTTTTGGGTTTAACGCCATTGTTTAGGTGAAATTCAAATATATTTTATTGGTTTTGAAATACAATTGATGTTAATTTTTTGTTTCTGGTCATGTGGATAAGGATCAATTTTCTTGATTTTTATTTTTTTAGACACACATTGCTTTTTTATTTAGTATTTTTTTAGTATTTGTAAATAGTTTTGGATTTGTCCTTGGAACTTATTACCCACTAAGAGTGAGAAGTTAATTGAGCAAGGTTATTTCGTTATAGATTAGTTGATGTAGAGTTATTGAGGTAATGAGCTTAGCAGCAAGTTTGAGGTAGTAAAAGACCAAAATTGATTTATGAACTCATTTTAATTTATTGCCATCTCTTTTTCGAAAACAATGAATGTTAAAGCAACAACAAAATTTGAGTTCTATACATAAAATGTATATCTTTATAATTTGAAGATTGGCAATTTAGATAAGATTTGGAAAATTAATTGCGGATTTCAAGTCAGTTTATGGGTATTTGAACTTAAGAAAGAACAAATTCGTGTTCAGGTTCATTTTTCATACAAAAGACTGGAGCGGAGATCGTTTTTTACAGGCTTAGATGTAGAGTTAATATTTATATAATTAATATTTCCATTTCAGCATTTCAGAACAATTGTAAACAATACTTTTATTTATCATTAGAATATGCAGGACTATATCGTCCTATTGTCAGGTACGATATGTGCAGTTTTGTAGATTATAAGTTTTACTATTTTGAAAATTTAACATTTTTTTCTATAAAAAATATATTCTTAATTAATTCGCAATAACGTCACGAGATAACTGAATCACTAGGCATAATATTTATTTAGACTTTCGTTTCTTTTCTATGTAATATTTTCTTTTTCTTTTGATTTCCTGTTTTTCTTTTTTGTTTTTTTCTTGTTTATTTATACGCAAATTTAGAAGTGATATTGATATTAGCATCACAATTTAATTGATAAATAGATATAATTTGACGGCTTATTTTTTTATCTCATGTAGGGATGACAATCAAAAACGTGATATATGGAAAATAGATAATGTAGGAGATAGATCTTGAGAGCAAACCGATAAGTATATTATTTCACTATTTTATTTTACATGAGGAAGCAAAATTGTATTTTAATTATTTAAAATTATGTTTATTAAAATATTTTAATTAGTCAAAATTGTCTGTAATTTTTAAAATATCGAACGCTTCTTTATTATAAGATGACAATTTAATAATAAACATCCTTCAAAGAGCAAGGAGTTTCAATATACTTGATTGGGAGTTCTTTTTTCTGTGAATTACCTTGGAAACATTACAGTATTACGACTTAGTAATATTTTTCTAAGAGACATTAATTGTATAATAGGGACCTTCCAAGTTGTTCCTTTCCAGAAAACTCACATCCTCATGATAAGTATATTGGAATCTAAGCATTAAAACCCCGGCCATATATGAAAATATATAATTAATTTATTAATCATTAATACAATATTATACTTATATATATATAATAATTAATACTATATATATAACATATATCTATATATATCATATAACTATAAGCATCTGAGACCCTATGATATCGCTATAACTTTTATCGCCTCTAACATTGCCCATATATATAACACGCACTAGTCCGATATAACGTATACTATATATATATATTATCCGTGATAAATATAGTTATTCCTATTATTCTATTTTGAATATTTATGAATATCAAACTTCATTTCTTTTTTGTCATTATCTATTTGAATATTCTAACTTTGTATACCTATTATTTATCATAATTTAGATACTGTACTAGTTTCATAATACTAGTATATCTAGTTTTGATTTATTACCATTTAAAGCTTTGTAAACCGGGTAAAATATTTTCTATTAAGTTGTTATAACTTTTTATTTATTTGGAGGATGTATACTTATTATACTTCTGTTAGAGCAGAAATCTCCATTCTTTATGTCTTTATTGTTTCGTCTTTTAAATAGACAACACTCACGCACTCACACACTCTCACGCAATTGCGTACAATAAAAAGAAAAAAAATAATATTAATCAAATAAAAGTGGAGGCTAAATTTGTATAAATTAAAATGATGGCTATCCAAATAGTAAATGCCAAAGCCCAAATTGGAGAAACGCTAAAAATTTTAGTTAATAAGAAGACGATGAAAAGATAAACATAACCTATTACTAGCTAAACTACGCATTGCTTTCAATTGCCCAATCCTAAAAACTAACTATGACTATCTAACATAACTAAGAAGCTCCAAAATTCAAAAATTAAAACGAATAACTTATCTTTATAAGATTACATCAGATTGTTCACATATTAAAACCATAATAGTTAAAAACAATTAAAATAGGGCAGCACTTAATATACAATGGGAAAATGGGAATGGGAAAAATAATTAAAGCACTATAAACAACACTCAACCCATTGAAGCTGCGGTTAAAAACGTCCTATCACTAAAACACACTATAAACAACTATGAAACTATGAAACAATATATATATATATATATATATATATATATATATATATATATATATATATATATATATATATATATATATATATATATATATATATATATATATATATATATATACTTCAGCAAAAAACTTTTTATTTTAAGTTCGGAATAGGATCAACGAGTATAGCAAGTTTAACAAAATTTCTAAATATGAATTTTTATGTTTCGTTAAAAATTTAAAATAAAAAAATAAGCGAAGAGAAATGAAAACAGCGACCAAGCAATTAATTTTATAAATTAATTGGGAAAATCAGGTTAGGTAATGAAGCAATTTATTAAACCAATTAGTGTGTAGGTTTATAACGATATATATATATATATATATATATATATTTTATATGTATGTATATATATATATATATATATATATATATATATATATATATATATATATATATATATATATATATATATATATATATATATATATATATATATATATATATATATATATCTGGCGGTTTTACTGGGGAAGCACAGGAGGCCGGGCCTCCTCTAAAAAAAATAAAAGCAAATGTAATAAAATAATTCAAATTACCATTTATTACTATTAAAATAATGTTTAAAATGTTATACAAGAACGCTAATTTTGCATTAAGATCATTTATTCTCTTGCGAAACATTATTTTTCATAAGGATCATTGACTGGAGGAATTTCGATTTGTGCCTCCAAGAAAGCATAATTATAATGCTTTCAAAACACAGGTTGTCATGGCAACG
>JABUQX010083759.1:40000-42500 GCA_015478945.1 Trachelipus rathkii | reverse complement strand
ATTGTTGAGAGTGGCGAGATATTTTAACTTTTAGATTTCGAAACTATTTTTTTTTTTACGTAAGTGTTATACAACAGATTTTAATTACATTTACAAGACTGGGTTTATGTCAGAGCTGTATAATATCCCTAATACGTTATTATTATAATAAACATGTGAACTTAGAAGTTGACTCTCATATTTCAAAGGCTTTAATTTGCAAATGATTTTCTTCTTTTTTTATTCGAGCTAAGATTAGAATTCAAAGCTTTGTGAGGGTCTCAAATGTAGATTTTCCCTATTTCTAGAGCAACATCAAATGATTCATTGAAATGCTGAAAATCAGAGATGAACAGGAGTCAGAAAGGAAGGAAACAAGATCACCAGTCGATTCTTCCTTTCGATGCTATCTATGCTCGTCATCTAAGAAAGATCAGAAGATTAAAGATTCTTCCAAATCTCATGCTAGGGGTAAATTTGATAACTTTGGAGAGAACAGATATTAATGTTATAGGATGATAGCTAGCTGGTTAAGAGGAATAACGAATTTGGGTTACATTTATAATGATTGAATATAAATAGCATGTTTGTAAACCAAAACACATATAGAAAGAACAAATTTGAAATAAATTAACTGAGTAATGAGTCTGAAAGTGAGTCAAGATTAGAGGAAAATAGTTGAATGAAATGGATGTATAATAATATGAAGGCTTTTAAAAACTTTTAATGAATTTTTAAAAGTAGAGACAGATAAGGAAAATGACTCAGGCAAAAGATTTACGAATAAATCAATACTGTTGTTTTGCCAAATGAGTTTATAAATGTAGTATGTTATAGGATATTTAAAGAACTAGCATATACACCTTGAATTCTTAATATATTTATTAGATATAACTTGCAATGTAAATTTGGATTGCAAAATTGGAAAACAAAATTGAAAAGATGAGCTTTTCTTGATGAAGCATCTTCACTTTCTTTGTAAGACGAGTATGGTAGTCTATTGCAGTGTTCGATAACCCTTTTCAACAAAGGCTTATTAGACATTATTAGACATTTTGATTGCACCTCACTTTTATGTAGTAAGGATATTAACTCAAGAACAATTATATATATTATCCTCATATTAGTATTGTAATATTCAAACTTGCAAATTTTTGATTTATTCAAATATTTTATAGTTGCCAGTAGTACGGGAACAAGTTGAGTTTTATATAACAACGGTTGCCCGAAGCAAAGAGTACCTAGCAAAGGTGTTTATCCCCCATTAGGGAGTCTTTGAGACACCGTATTCCCTCAAACTTGGTATACTCCCATTTCTGATTACGTCACCTCGTAGCAGTGGAAGTTGCGAATCCCAGCATCTCCCTACGGGAGGTGCAGGCCCCCAAAAGTTGTGTTTGGCTATGCATAAAAAAATAACTAATAAAAATAAATAATAATAATAATAATAATAATAATAATAATAATAATAATAATAATAATAATAATAATAATAATAATAATAATAATAATAATAATAATAATAATAATAATAATAATAATAATAATAATAATAATAATAATAATAATAATAATAATAATACGATAATAATAATAATAATAATAATAATAATAATAATAATAATAATAATAATAATAATAATAATAATAATAATAATAATAATAATAATAATACAATAATAATAATAATAGCTCTTACTATACACTTATCTTCACCTGCAATTACAAAAGTTTATTAACCTAATAATAATAATAATACTTAATAATTAATTAATTAATTAATTAATTAATTAATTAATTAATTAATTAATAATAATAATAATAATAATAATAATAATAATAATAATACACACACACACACAATAATAATAATAATAATAATAATAATAATAATAATAATAATAATAATAATAATAATAATAATAATAATAATAATATAAATAATAATATAAATAATAATAATAATAATAATATTAGTAATAATCATAATAATAATATAAAATTTACAATAGAAAATGCCAACCACAACATACTACCGTTCTTAGGTACTTTACTAATATCATCAGATCACAACACTAAACCTTCTTTTACCGTATACAGAAAGCCCACCTCCATCCCACCTAACATACATTGGTATTCCACACACACAAAAAACACCAAACATGCAACATTCTGCACTGTACTTACGAGTCTTCAAAATGTGTTCGCCCGCCTACCTAAACAAAGAAACAGAACTTCTGAAAACCACATTCCAAAAACTAAAATATCCTCCTCATATAATCAATCAAGCATATAAAAAAGCAAAAAACAAATTCTACGATATAAACAATACCAAACACAATTCCAAAAAAATATATATACCCATCCCAAACATAAACCACCATCAAATAAAAAAATTACTATCAAACCACTTACAACTAGTTCCCTCAAATAATATAAATAATTAAACTGTACTAAAACCCCCGAAATCAAAAACAAACGACCCTCCATGCATATACAAGATCCCCTGCAATAATTGTAA
>JABUQX010083759.1:0-35000 GCA_015478945.1 Trachelipus rathkii | reverse complement strand
CATTTAATAGATTAAATAAAATCATAGTTTATTAGGAATGATAAATCATTTTTAAGTTAATATTCATTTCAAAATAAAGTATTTACATAAAAAAGCATAAAAACAAAAATTTAAAATATTCTCAAATCTCTGTTACACTCTGCCTTTTCTTCAAACCATTCACTTAAGTTGTAATAAACTTTTTCTGTTTTATCTGAATGAAGTTTCTGACAAAGAGCACAAAACGTGTTGGATGTATAGGGCCAAAAATGTAAGTTCATGACAATGTAATCCTTCTTCCAACTGTAAAATAAAATACAAGGAAAATGTGAGGAAAAAATTATAAATAAAGGGCTATAAGTTAGAGTAATATAGTTAAAAATAATAATTCATTCCCATTTTATTATTTATTAAATGAAAAAAGATTAAACTTATTTTGTACCTAAAATATTCCATATAAGCTGTATCATTTCCGTCAAGAAAAATCAAGTAATCGGCAAGATCTTTCACAGTTTTGAAATCATTAACATTGATGTAAGAATGAGGAGGAGCAATGGCAGCATAATCAGCACTTCCCCTTACCACAGGAACTACATAGTAACTGTGATATATATATATATATATATATATATATATATATATATATATATATATATATATATATATATATATATATATATATATATATATATATATATATATATAGTATATATAATATATTATAATATATATATAATATATATCATATATATATATATATACTAGACTGGTCCATCGTATAAAGGGAAAAATTATTTTCCCTATATATATATTTTTAGTGTCATCCCCCAATATTGTTACCGTTCCACTGAAAATCGTGTGTGAGAAATTTGGTGCAAATATTTTAATGATAGGTTGGCCCTCATGGCAAATGAAAACTGAAGTAATGGAAATATTTGAAAATGTGTTTAATGTGTTACGTTATTTGCCATTTTCTCATATAATGAACACTACACTATATTATATTTCTTGCAGCTGATCAATACCTTCTAAATAGTGCATTTATAACTATTGTCCTCTTTAAATTAACCAAAATATGATAAAAATAGTATAATTTTGTATATAAAGTCTCGAATTTTGTCCATTTTCTTTGGCGTTAAAATTTCAATATGTAATATTTAAATAAAATTATTATATGAGAAATATAAGCATGTTTTGCCCTTTGATTTGATACGTGTATTATGTCAATGTGATGTTTCTAGTGTGTATAATTTGCTATTTTTCCTATTGGAAGAAACACTTCAAAACATCTCTAAGAAAGCAGATAGCATATTTGGAAACACATGATTTCTTTTCTGTCCACGGTAGATATGTAAATGTTCGTGACTCTGTACCCAACGTTTAGTTCAACATCGTCTCTTACTGAGAAGTTTGTTTGAAGTGAATTGGTCAATTATTTTCGCATAATGTCTAATCGTCAATTGTTGAGAAAGGATACTTCAGTGTACCTTACTGTCCACAAATTGTTGGCAGCAAACTTCCGTTCATCAAACAAGTGTTGAGTGTTTTATTTTTTGACCTCCGAGAAGTTAGACTTACAGTAAGGGAGAGTAGTAAATTGTTATTGATTAAGTGATCATCTTTTGGAACAACGCCCACATCCCAACACGTGATATTCAACATTGTATAAAAAAGTTGTTCTAAATAATACATGGGATGGCAAATTTTTTTTCAAAAGACCAACAGAAACACAATTAAGAAATAAAGAAATCTTTGTGCAGGAATTCGACAACTTATTTGACACCGCACACCAAAACGTCCTTCTAAAAAGGGATATAACAGAGGACAAAGAATTTTTAATAAATCAGTGGAAAAAAGGCAGGGAAGGACACATGTACGGCCTAGATACAGTATTAGCTGCAAAGGAAAAAAGAAAATAAGAGCGGGAAAAATCATATGCCTTATTGAAAAAGAGAAGTCATGAAGAAATGGAGCTTTTAGGTAAATCGTAGTAGATTACTTGTATGTATTATTTTTATTATCGTATTATATTTCCATACTTTTTATCTTTCTTAGGCCACATTACATTTATTATATATCTTTAGCAGTAATAATGTAAGATATATACTGTATATATATATATATATATATATATATATATATATATATATATATCTAGCAGGTATTTATAGAGGTATATATTATATACTATTATATATAAATATATATATATATTATATATATATATATATATATATATATATAATATATAATATATATATATTATATATATATATATATATATTATATATATATATTATATATATATATATATATATATATATATATATATATATAATATATATATTATATATATATATTATATATATAATATAATTATATTTATCCAGGCGAGGTTTTACAGAGAAGCAACAGGAGACGCGTCCTCCTCTAAAAAGAAATTAAAGCAAATAAAAGCAACTAATGTAAGAAAATAATTCAAATTACTATTTATTACTAAAATAATGTTTAATTTTACATTAAAATCATTTATTTTCTTCCGAAACATTATTTTTCATAGGGATCATTGACTGGAGGAATTTCGATTTGTGCTTCCGCAGAGAGCGTAATTATAATGCTTTCAAAGCACTGGTTTGTCATGGCAACGTAAAGAAACCTTATTCTATTTTGTCTATTTGAGGATCTTTCCACAAGGCTACTTTCGCCAAACGTCAATAAATAACTCCTACCAAAAAATTGGCAACACTACTCATAAATAGAGTTGCCAGTTTGCAATAAATATGTGAAACAAAATAAAATAAAGACAACTATTTTTTTTTTTATTAAATAAAACAAAACATTATTTAATATATATATATATATATATATATATATATATATATATAGTATTATATATATAATATATATATATATTAAATTATATATATATATATATATATATATATATATATATATATATATATATATATATATTATATATATATATATATATATATATATATATATAAGTTGGAAGTGGGACTCATTTGAGAAGTTGAAGGAATGATTTCTGCACCTTTTCCATCAGAAGGAATTTCCTCAGTTTCCTCACTTTTAGAACTTAAAGAGGAATCTGAAGGCGAGCTCGATAAATGCATTACTGAATGTACTGGTAATATATTATTTATCTTTTCCTTACGTTCTTCCATCCGAGCTTTTTTCTTCCCATCTTTCGGTTAACGCCTTACGATCCATTTTCTTTTGAAGAATTCTGCTTTTTTTTGTATATCAACTTTACCTATCACCATTTTTCGTTCTTTTCTCTGGTCTGTTAAAAAAACCTCTTTCATCAACAGTTACTTTGATTTTACATGCCATGTTTTGAAATCTTTGCATTTATATGACGAAATATCAAAGAGTTGTTTTTCTGCACAATCCCTAAAGAAAACAACTTTCTCTGACATATTCAGCTCACCATCCTTCCTTACTAGCTTTTCAATATTTCTATATTGCTCGGGATATTCTCTTATTTTATGTAATATTTGTTGGTCGGAAACAATAGATAATGAACTTTTCACCCACAGAACTTTTAAATCTTTTATAAATAAAAGTCAAATATCGGCCAAAGAAGGCTCTTGCTTACTATCTCTTAAGAGATTATTTCGAATAAGTAAATAATACCTTATAATATCTGCATACGTCGTTAAAACATTGTCTTTAAAAGACATGGGTGAACCAAACACAGGACACAGATCTTTCGATCGAGTTGTAGACATATCTATAATTAAGCTTTGTAAACTCTAAACACAACAGTAACACGGAGAAACTGCTTAAGAACAGAGTCAAGTGACTCAGATTTGTATAAAAGGTGGTGAGAGAAGCGCGAAGCCTTTTCTGATTCACACACGCCTTAAGTTTCATGACGCAATTTTCAACTTCTTTTCGAGGTTTTAATTGGTTACTTACTGTAAATGTAAAGGATAAACATTGAATCATATTTCATTCTGTCGTTTTGTGCAAATAATTCTATATTATTGTAAAAAGTTTATAAAAGAGTCGCTATTTTATTTTACTATATATGAAAAGTTGTAAATGTTATGAAAATGTGAAGCCATTTTGGCAGCCAAAGAACTAATCAGAATTGCTTCAAATTTCGTACCATAAAATGTCTTGGTTAAAGGCAACTTTTCAATATATAGGCCTATCAAATTAAAAAAAAAAAAAAAATTTCACTCCACGCTAATATATTAGACCTATGCAATATATATGATATATATATATATATATATATATATAGTATATATATAATATATTTTTTACTATATATATATATATATATATATATATATATATCTATATACTACTATACTATATATATTATATATTATAATATAATATATATATATTAGAGTATTGTTTATATTTGAATCAGTTCATATTTTCTAAAAAAAATTTCTTTCAAAAAAATTTCTAAGTTCAGAAAAGTTAAGTCAAGTTAAGTTAAGAAAATTCTTTAGTGGGCAAGCTTCTGGCATAATCCAGAAGCTTGCCACAAAGATTTCATTAAAAAAAAACCTAACTTAACTTTTCTGAACTTAGAAATTTTTTGAACTTAGAAATTTTTTTCAGAAAATATTAACTGATTCAAATATAGAACTTTCCCATATATATATATATATATATATATATATATATATATATATATATATATTATATCTATATTTTATATATAGATTTAATTATATATTTATATATATATATATATATATATATATATATATATATATATATATATATATTATACTAAATATATATATATATATATTACTAATATATAGATAAAAAAATATATATGTTAAGAAGATTTAAATAATTGAAATATTATAGGTCAATTATATAAATTTTATATATATATATATATATATATATATATATTAAATTAGTTATATATTATTTTTAATATTTTAATTTTTTTATTAAAATTTTAATAAATATTTTATATTTCAACTTATAATTTTTTATTTATTATATATATATATAAATATATATATATATATATAGATATATATATATATATATATATATATATTATATATATATACATATATAAATACATATATACTGATATATTATATATGTATTTATATATATATTATATTATAACCTAAATATTATTTTATATGAATAAACATTTTTCCTCTATTCAAATAATTTTTTATTTATATGATAAATAAAGGAAGCATATTCAAACAAAATGATGTATTGTTTGTGAAAATTGAACAACTTAACCCGTTATTCAGGGATTGCCTATCACTGTATAGTAATAATAATAATAAATAATAATAATAATAATAATAATAATAATAATAATAATAATAATAATAATAATAATAATAATAATAATAATAATAATAATAAAAATAATAATAATAAAAGAAAAATACCCAAATTTGTTGACAATATTTTAATCTCAGAAGAGATTTATTAGATATGACATGTTTTATAAGTGAATGTAACGTTACTTAAATCCAATTCACAGCGAATTAAAGTTAAATTTGCCGCTGAATTCTTTGTACAATATTTAGTAACTTTCATATATATTATTTTCATACACGTTCTGGCGAGAAAGATTTCAATTTTGCAAGGTTTCAAAAGTTACCAAAGTGACAAGATTATCTGATTTTCCAGGTTTATATTATTTAATACTCATCCAGCTTAATGATATGTGCCTTAAATCCTAAAAGAAATATAATGGAATGATTTTCCAATTCATATTTCCTTTTGGGTAGTACTTACCCCAAGAGGAGATAAAACTTTTCAGTAGCGTAATCTCTACACAAATTATTTTCAAATGACAAGTAAAACTTATATTCTCTTTCGATTTTTTTGTAGCACTTTTTCTTCATCTTTCCCTCACATTTTAGAGGGCCACAATTGCCATATATATCTACCTGAAATTATTTAATAATAATAATAATAATAATAATAATAATAATAATAATAATAATAATAATAATAATAATAATAATAATAATAATAATAATAATAATAATAATAATAATAATAATAATAATAATAAATAATAAATAATATTCATAATATTAAAATAATAATCATAATTAATAATAAGACAAAATAATTTGTGATAATAATATAATTAATATAATAAATAATAATAAATAATATTAATAATTATAATTTAATTAATTAATTAATTTTTTTTTTTAAAGTTTTTTAAAATAAATATTAATTTAATAAAATAATAATAATAATAATAATAATAATAATAATAATAATAATAATAATAATAATTCCAAAACGAATGAAAGAAGAGAGCAGTAACGATGTGTACCGATTTGAATGTTTTGAAAGTGAACGTAACGTTACTTATATCGAATACTCAGCGAATTCCCTCAACTTGATAATGCCGCAACTTAAGTATACTATAAGTCGAATCCTTCTCGCAAGCTATAACAAAAATCCAGATAACTATGTAAAAGAAAGCTTCTCTATTATAATGGAAAAAATATTTTAGAAACTTCGAATCGGGGAGATGAAATCATTGCTCGAAAGGAATCTCATACCAAATACAAATATAAAATGTAATGAAATATTTAATTTTAAGAACAACTTCAAATAAAAAAAAATGTTATCTTATATTAATTACCTGTTATAACTTTTCAAAATTTTTAAAAATTTCTATTTTACTATTAACAGGCTTATTATCTCAGAAGTTTGTTACTAATATTTTCTCTTTCAAATTTTTACTTTCCTTTCAAAACTCCATAGCTGCCCAACATGAACCTAAGAAGGCTTCATAAAAACAAAATGGAACAAAATGACACAAATAATTCAGCAGACACTGAATGTGAAAAAATTCTGAATTTTATATGGAAATTTAGGCCCGAAAAAAAGTCAGAACATCGTAACAGGTTAAGGGACGTATCAGCAGGAAAATATCTGAAATCCTTTATCGTGCATTTCATTCATCATTCATTATGACATCGCTGAAACAGTATTATCCATATCAAGGCTATCGCAAAGGGATGTAATGAAGAAAACTCTAATGCTGATTACATGTTCTGAAATATTACCTAAATTAAAGAAACAGATAGAAGTGAACTGAACAAAATTTTACTTTAATTTTCATCTCGGATGGTTGGTTGGGCTACTACATGAACTCTAACTTCCTTCTCCAACACTTTATAAGTTGGTTGATGAGATGGACGGATAGATAGATTTGTTAACATTTTATTATAATAATAATAATAATAATAATAATAATAATAATAATAATAATAATAATAATAATAATAATAATAATAATAATAATAATAATAATAATAATAATAATAATAATAATAATAATAATAATAATAATTAATAATAATAATAATAATAATAATAATAATAATAATAATAATAATAATAATAATAATAATAATAATAATAATAATAAGAAGAAGAAGAAGAAGAAGAAGAAGAAGAATAATAATAATAATAATAATAATAATAATAATAATAATAATAATAATAATAATAATAATAATAATAATAATAATAATAATAATAATAATAATAATAATAATAATAATAATAATAAGTTTATTTGCGATTAGGACCCGAACTTGAATTAGCTACCACATTACTAAATAGAAAGATAAGTCATAGTGTAAAAATTGGATCATCTATGGAGATATTTCTGTAAATTTAAAAAAAAATAACTCATTTCTGATAATGTAACAAAAAAAACCTGAATTGTAGCAAGCTTAACATTTTGTAAAATATTACCAAAAAGCAACATTTTACAACATAACCATTTCGGCAACCCTTCTCGTCACACCTTGATTTCAGTGCTGCTTATCTAGTTCGTGAATCATGATCCTTTGTGATTTTTGTTTAGTGACATAATTATTTAAAATTATATAATGGGAGATTGCATTCAAATTTTTAAGAATTAAAAGGGGAAAAAGAAAGTATCGTCAATACTCGATTGAGTGTCTTAAATATGGACTCATTCCATCCATTAATAATGCTGGTCAACAAAATTTAAAAAAAAATTCGTCCCACAAACTGAAATAGGTGAATTTTATATCATTTTTTCCTCTGATTTCAAATATATTTTCAGGGGTTTCCTGTCACTTATAGTTTTTCTGGGATAGTATATTTAAATTTTTTAAAAAATATATTGAATAAGTTTACAAATCAACCTATTTTTATATTAAAACTCACCTTCAAAATGTAGGGGTATATAATTTTCAGCGATATCTAGCTTCTGGTTAGTCCCTTTTTCGTGACGAACAGTAATCAGCCAACACAGATGTGCTCACCTTTCCTTGGTAAAGGGTTTCAAAGCTCAGAGTGTCCTGGTGAAACCTCTCGCTGTGTTCGTCACTGACATCCCCAAGATTTTCAGGGAAGAAGTCCAAGTGAGAGACGAGGAAGTTGATTTTTAGGTTCATATTTCATCCCAAGGCATTGTATGATGTCAGCAGCTCTTTCACAATGCCTGAATAGTTCTTTGCTCTGTGTCTCCAAAAAATGTCTCTACAAACTTTCTTAAATGCCAGCCATGCAGTTTTTTTCAACATCATTAAGCACTTCCTCAAGCTATTGATCTTTCATCAGCTCCCTAGTCTGTTGCCCAATATAAATACCTTCCTTTATTTTAGTGTCACTTATTTTTGGAAAATTAGTTTTTAAATATGTGAATCCATGGCCAGTTCTATCCATACCTTTGACTAAATTTTTCATTAATTCTAGCTTAATATGAAAGGGAGGCAGAGAGATTTTATGAGATCAAAGATCGTTGGGGCCACACTGTCTTCTGATAATGATTTATCTTATCCCGACTGTCCCACTCACAAAGAAAGCAAGAAAATTTGGTACAACCTAGCTGCATTCCAAGTAAAAGTGACAAGACATTTATACCACCACATATATTCCACTTATGATCCTCATACATATTTTGTTTTGCAACAGAAGCTTCATACTCTCATATGTTTCCTTCATGTATGGTGCATGCGCCAGAGGAATAGAGGGAAACACATTTCCATTATGAAGTAAAACTGCATTCAAACTTACTTTTGAAGCGCCAATAAACAAGCGCCACTCATGCTTGTTATATGCGTGGCAGAATTTGTCCATGGCAGAATATACATCATTACAATACGGTATGCCGTTCACAAGTAAGAAAAACCACAATCCCTGTCACGATAAAAACAAACTTTAGTGTCTTTTTGGAAAAGATTCAATTCCTTTAACCTTGAAACAAGAGTAAAATCTCAAACTACCTTTGCGAAAGTAATTCACGCACAAGATGATTCAGATCTCCCTGACCCAACAAATGTGGTTCACCTGAAGAAGAAATAGGCTTCGAGTGATATTTAATAGTACTACAAATTTATTTCGAAAAGCAAACGATAACGCAGCACAAGCACAGAAGTGACAAATGACAACTGACAACGGAATGATACTCTGACTCAATGTTCCCGGACATCGGTGACTAACTTTAAGGTTGCCAAAATTGATACATTTATGATTTATATAGTTTTTTCCAAGTTGATGGCTTTAAATTTTAACAGCTTAGCTGATATTTTGCTGTGTTAACAGGAAATTTGAGGGATATCGTGGATCCTAAAAACTGTGCGTGATAGAGAAAAACTGACATTAATTTTGAATTCTGCATGAAAAATATGTAAGAAACAAGTATTCTTTGTCTAGGGACATGTTCTTTGTTGACAAGTGTAATGATCAAAGGTTATTGTGCTTAATGTGTAAAAAAAAATTCAAATGAAGCCTTCAAGAATGGTTGGACATTTAAGAGAGATGCATCCTCACAAAGCAGGAAAAGATGTAGAATACTTCGGCCAAATGAAAAATAATTTCAAAAAATTGTCCTTGTGTCAAATGGTTGTTTACCAAGGAAGCTCTGCAATTAGAGAAGGGGCTTGTTTTATTTTATAAACTTTCAAAATTAATTGTATAATGTGATAAACCACAACATACCATTGGTGAAACTTCTTTTGCCAGAAATAAATGAAGCTTTGGATAACATGTTTTGCCTAGGTTAAAGTGCTGTAATAACATCAAATCCTCTCAGTAATAGTACAGCAGCATTAGGAATAAATGAAATTGCAAAAGATGTTGAAGACAAACTAAGTGAGTCATTAAAAAACAAAGAATTTTCTTTGCAACTTGATGAATCAACTTTACGTGATAATGAATCTTTACTAATGGGCTACGTCCGCTATGTAAATTCTACTAAGGAAATTGTTGGAATTTCTCATTGCGGAACAAATTGCACTTAACACAAAAGGTTCAACAATTTATAAGGTTGTTAAAAAAATTTTTAATGACAATAATATTCCTATCACAAGTATTACTGCATGTGCAACGAATGGGGAGCAAGCTATGATAGGTCATTATTGTGGATTTATATCACATTTAAAAAGAAGCAGCTCCACAAATATTTACAGTTCACTGTATTATTCATCGAGAACACTTAGCTACATGATGCGCCGAACACTGAAATTAAATCAATGAATAAAATTGAAGCTCATACAATAAATGAACGTATCTTTCGGAAGCTATGCCACGAAAATGGAGAAAATTTTGAGAGCCTGTTGTTGCATACCAAGGTACGATGACTCTCAAATGAAAACTGTTTATAGCGTTTCAATAATTTGAACGATATTGTTTTAGATTTTCTTAATTCCTGGGATGAGAAATTGTATGATGATCTAAGAAACAAAAATGTTGACATTGCCTATCTTTCAGATATTTTCACCAAACTAAATGAGACTAATATCAAATTACAAGGAAGTAATATAAACCTTATTAAGTCGAAGAGAATTATAAACTCTTACTAGCAAATTATAATTCTACAAATAAAAGGTAGTCAATAAAGGTTTCAAGCAGTTCCCAATCCTACAAATTAAAGAAAACAATGATAGTGACTTGATTTTAGATGCAGATATTTAATGCTATGGTTCTCATTCTGATAGAATATTTTATAACTAAATTTAAAGATCTTTGTGAATTTGAAATACCAAATTTGGCCATAAATTCATTTCTTTCAGATATCTCTTCTGCTCAGCAAAATTTACATGAAGAAATTATTGACTTACAAATTGTCCTCGAAGCTAAAGTACATTTTAAGTAGCTTGAATATGAGTCATTTTGGCCCCAAAAAATGAAAAGTAATTATACTAAACTTTGGCGGGAAATGAAATTGCTCTTACTTGCTTTTTCTTCTTCATACTTAGTGGAGAAAAGATTCAGCGCAGTTTTGAAAATATTTACTAAGCATCAAAATAAATTGGTAATTTGTCAAAGAGAAGACTTGCGACTTCTCTTGGTTTACATTGAAACTGATATAGAAAATCTCACAAGATGTCATCAAGCATAAAGATGTCATTAAGTCACAATTAAGATAAATTAACAATTTTATTAATTCTTTACATTTACCTACGTAATTTTTAACTTTAATACTCTGCATGTTTTAGTAAAATTATTTTATCATCCATGTTTAAGAAAATTTAGTCATATTTCCTGCATCTCCCAAATGAAGGGGGTGGGGCTATAGGCAATTCAACATATTGAAAGTGGGCGGAACACACAAAAATATTAAAATATTAAGGTGATATTTACTTTACCGCTTACCAAGGCGTTGCAACATCGCTATAGCGATTGAGGAATATAAGTGTTATTATTTACAAGGCTTTGCATCAACCCAATTACAAGGAGTATCATTGTAACTGGGACGGTTTTTAATAACCCGACCTAAAACAATTTTTCTTAAGGAGAATTTTAAAATACAAGAGAATTCTAACTAAAGCAATTGAACTCTCAAACCAAACTGGCACAATGAAGCCAATCTTCCTTAAAGAAATTCTAAAACATAATTCACTTAACCTCGATGGGTAAAGTCCGAGACAAAAATTGATGCTTTGAAATACAGAAGGTTTTCAATAAGCTTCGTTGGAAAGATTTTCTTCAAAATTTTTGGGTACCGTGGGAGTTACAGAGGGTTCCCAGAGGGTGGCATGGGTTCTAAGAAAGGGAAAGGTGGTCCTGTATCCTCCTTTCACTTAAGTGCTATGCCAATCAGGCTCTATAAGAAACTTTAACTTGGTCGAATTAACCAGAGTTCAAAGTAGACAGGTTAAACCTTTATCTGTTCAAATTCCAACCCTACTCGGGATGCATCACTAATGATTTTCATCATCACTAATAATATCACTAATGATAATCACTAATGTTATAGCTTTTTTCTATACGATAATTCTAAATTAGCCTTTATGGTCAGATTGCTTTGGAAAAGATGTCTGTTTCTCCAAAATAACAACAGTAATAACAATAACAATTACAACCACGAAATTAATATTCGCAATAACTAAAATTATTTTATAAGCAAAAATAATATGGAATTGGTGGTAATGCGCAAAAGATACAGAAAGAGGATGATGAAGGAATGAAAGCTTTGTGGCAAACTCTATTGAAATCACATGAAATGCCAAGTTCTATAGTAACGCAGGGATGAAATATTCTACTGTAGAAGGTTGAAAGCTCGGAAGGAAATTTTGAGAACCACAGGAGGTATACGATCAGGACCACACGCTTTATTATTACTAAATGAGGAAAACTGAATAGCTTCATAAATCCGTTTTGAGAATTTATTAATTCTAATTCACAGGAAGTCAGAATTAATCAAACGTTTAAAAACATTAACCATCAATTTACTAAGTAGATAAAATAAAAGATAATTTATTATCAAGCGTCTAAAGCATACTTAACGCTCTCAAGTAACATGAAGGAACTTATCTCATTCATGGCAAAGAGAGGCTGAAAAAGGGAGCAAGGGATGAGATTATTTGCGAAGTATTCTGCTAAGTCCGGAAGCATAGACAAATTATTAGTGTCACATAAAAAGAGTAGAACTTTTCGCCCATTTGAAGAGTCTAAAGTTTGGAGTTCGAAAACGATTAAAATAAAGTGAAACATAATTTTTATAAATAAATCTATCAGAACGATTATTATCATCTCACATCTGTTACCTAACTATAATATTATCATGAAACGTTATCTCAATGGCCGTAGCACAGTTCATAATATGGTTCCTCTCTTACAGTGTGTGATTATAAGGCCTATGAGGTGGTCTAATTAGGGTACAGAGGATACAGTATCGAGCGATCTATCTCTGTGTAAATCTCCTCTCTAATTAGCTAGTTATGTTGGGAGAATTTCTTTAGAGATACATAATAAAAGAATAATACAGAATAATATACTTAATAGTCATCAGCTGCAAGAACTATGAAGCCATGGCAAAATATTTAGGGGGAGAAATGTAGTGGGGTAACCAAAAAATATTTTGTACTGTAAAATAATAAAATTTATTCTCGTATAAAATACTATAATAATATATATATATATTATTTATTAATATTAAATTAATAAATATTATATATTAATTATATATAACATATAATATATATTAAATATAATTAATGTTTGTAAATTGTAGATATATTTAAAATTTAAATATATAATATATATAATATAATAAATATATATATAATTTATATATAATATTATATATTAATATAAATATATATTAATATATAATTATAAGTAAAAGATTAATCTAGAATACATCCCTCAACACTAAAAATAATCAATAAATAATAATAAAATAAAATAATATAAAATTTGAGAAAAATTATAAAATACGAAAAAAATTAATAATGGATAATAACAATATATATCTAATTCAAAATATTTATTTAAAATATAAAATAATTAAAATATAATATATAACTTTTATAACTATAATATTAACTCTCATCTTTACCTCCTGGTACTCACTCTAAATTTATAAAGCAGAGAGGAAAATACCACGATCTCAAAATATACCCTGCTCGACCAGACAACCGACCTCTACCAGAGATACTCCTCAGTGTTGAAAAATTGTTCCAGAACTGCTCCATGGGAAGCACTAGACGATGTTAGTATAGACATAGAGAGTATAGGAGGATTATCGTGGATCAGCAGATAATTACCGGTGACCTGATAGTATGTTCTTGCGTGAAAATATATGAAGATAGTAGTCTTCGGTAGTAGGATTGAAATAAAACTGAAAGATTTTTGTAATATACGAGTATAACAATTCGTGTGAGTGGCGGCTCTCGCCTATTACAATTGGCCAAGGAGAACAAATTATCCTGAACTGACCATTGCTTATGATAAAATAGGTACATTCTGTCATTGCGAGATGATATTCTATCGAGGCAATTAATCTCTGTGTAATAATGTATGTCATACATAACAAACATGTATAGATGTTTCGTGTGATCTCGATGTGACAGTCATTACCTGGTAGTTATATATGTAATGATTATATGGAAAAATATACAAGGGTATGAATATTTATTAACAACATTTATTTGAGTAACCTAAGTGAGGAAGGAGAATATTTTCCGTTATATATTATATATTAATTATGATGATCAAATGGGATATGCATATACTATAGTGGCATAGATACATAAGAATGAACTAATGTTGTATCAGAAGTGGCTTGTCATACATCCAATAGAGACTATGGTGTATTATGAGTAGGAGTCGAATAATTCACACGTCATAGAGTGGACAGTGGTAATGTGTTGCCGTGTCGCATTGTGGATAACGGGGTTTTGCGCATCAAAAGAATTGATATGAACATGTTACCTTCATGTACCAACGGCATGTGTCACGATGTGGGACATCATTTATGATATTAATCGCGAATATCCTGTAGTTATGTAAAGAGTTTTAGAGTGAGATGCTAAGGTTGTAGAAAGAGGTCACTTAGGAAGAATTAGGGTGTGAACGTTGAAGATTGAGATATGGTAACATCATGTTATATGATTCGTAAGTGAACTTAATAACTAAATATGTGTGCTATTTGAGAGTTTCCTTATGTGTGTGGTTTAGTCGAGTACGAGGGAAGGGGTGACCAAAGTGTGAGATGTAGGCGAGGTAATAGATACTTATATCGTCTACGAATGTAATATTGTGCCCTTGTATATATTATATTAAATATGAGATGCGCTTGGAATGTGAATATGGTAGATAATTATACTTTGTGACTAGCTATGGCAGCTGAATAAGTATACTCGTATGATTAGAGATTTTAAAATGTATACTATACATATTAAAGAATTATTTGCAGTAAATAATATGTAATATTGCAAAAATTATCGTGTAATTAATTTGTTTACATAAAATATGAATATCATATCTTATATTATATTATTACTTTAGTTTAATATATATAATATATAATAGTTTATGTGTAGCATATAGATGTATACGATAAACTAATTATTGAATTAAAGGGAGACTAAAATAATAATACATGTTCATCTATAATCTAATATCTCACTCAAAATATATGAAATTATACAATAGATATATACGGATAATTCAAAATTGATAAAGGTTATTAGAAAAATATTATAGTACAACTTTACGTGAGAAGTAAATATACTTTGTATAAATAACTTATTTAAAATAATCTCATCTATTTTGGATAATTATAGTGAGATAGATCCTAGTATAAAATTTGAAAACTAAATTAAATATTAGATACTATCACAATAATATATTAATTTTATATTATTCTATACTTGATGTGTAGAATTAGATATTTCAATACCCGGCTAAGATCTAAGTAAGGGATGGCAAACTTCTTTTTTTATAATATAAACAGCTCACATAGCTTAAAAGAATGTTAGAAAGGTTGTTGAGCTCATAAAATAAAATAAAAAAAAAATAATATAATAAATATATAAGATTATGAATTACAAAAACATAATACATAAATAAATCAGAAAAAAGAGAAAGATGTGATTATAATTAAATTACAATGGGTGGAAAATTAAAGGATATTTTTAAGTCGAATCTATATATTTAGAGCATACACTAATGGGGAAACTATATTATAGAAAAGACTGGAAAAGCACTCCAGTGTACGCGTGTGACAAGGAGAAGATAGATGGTATCAAGAACACAAGATATCGATATAAGTTGGACGAGATGTGGTTTCAAAAGTATAATCTATGTGCATCCAATGTATCTTGTATGGAAGGTACTATGACCCCATGTGACGGACAGAAAGGAAATATGAGATCTCAGTCAGGACAAATGTGATTCTTATTGGTAGAAACATAGATAAAAGGTAGCGTCGACCATATAAAGACAAAATATAGTGAAAATGTACGCTCGACAGGTAAAATGTCTCATGTACACGATCATCAAGAGTGTACAAAAAAGGAGTATGTTCTGGACAACAATAGATAAGACAAAATGCTAGAGATATTACAAATAACATATTAAAAAATTGTGCGCGGAGTAAAATAAGAAATAGACTGCTGCGGTGAAAACTATTGTACAATCAATGTATATATCATTATATCTGAATATTTATTAACAATGCTATAATCTCTGATATAATACTTGGTATTAACAAGCTGTGCATAGTGACTCTGAGAATTAATACATATATTCTGTGGTAAATACAAACTTAAAGGTTCCTTAGTCAAGATTAACAAATAATAAACTAGATAAATTTAAAACTACGAAGTCACCACACACTAGCACACTTTGATACACACATGGAAGATAGTTCGGTGAACTCAATAATATAATATACAAGAAAAATATCTAATATTATAAGAGAAATATGAAGATACGGCGATAGATAACACCACCACTCTGCCGCAGGAAAGACGAATAGGAGCCTACACACTCAGAACGCACACCCCGCTCTGGTAATTTTGTTATCGGCAGCCTGTCCACTCACAACCTCCCTTAATCTAAAGCATATAAAATTTAATGTCGCATCCCCCCTCTGTTGATCTTCACTTATCGCACAGGCCAAAGAAGACTCCTCGCTACCATATTGACCTTCTAGGAAATACTGGCGAGGCTGTAAAAGAAATGAAGAGAAAAGGAGATATAAAAATATCATATCATAGCGTAATCCGCTGAGTACACACCCAACTTAGAAAATATTAAATTTAATGTTATAACCTTGTATAAAATCAACACAGAAAGATCCTGGTAGAAATATAATTCCGGAAAAAGCATTACATGTCACCCACAAAAAGTATCTCATAAGTACACAGAAATCTGATATCATATAAAGTCGTGCGTGGTGATCGCTCGGATGTTAAGATGACAAAAATCGCTTATAGCAGAACAAATGTTCGTAAACTCACTATATATAGATGTGTCTATGAGTGATATCGAACGCGCAATGTAGACTCGTAAGAAGCTCCAGAACCACAAGCACAGGATGAAAGTTTCTTTCTTAAACTCTGACGTGGTAGAACATCCTGCTGTTGATAATTTCTTCCTAGAGCTATATGTCGGCGAGAAAAAGCGGAGATGTGCTGTCCAACTTGGTCAGTGGCTCTCACCGGTGTGTAATATATCGACTGCTCTTCGCGATAAGGATGGGGTAATTGAATAATAGATATCGGTGAACACCAAAATGTTGACCAAAATGAGTGGGCTCATCATCAGAGATCAATGCTGGATATCTATATGTGTCACAATAAATGGTACTGTGAACAACTTGGTCTAATAATATGTATCCTCCCTCTTTAATAGTAACAATCAAATATGATAAAATAAATATTACCGATTTCCACTGGGATGACTACATCATTTGCTGTTACAGTGATAAATTATTATATGGATCCTCTATCAACATTGGTGGTCGACTCAAAGACAACTCATGAATTATATATAATTAATAATTCCCAAAATAACCAACTATGTCAATATTATACCTCCAGTGAAGTATATGAAAAAGCTGACAGAGCGCAAACTCCACTCTTTGAGATATATGTGATATATATAAAAGGAAACCAACACCACTCAGAATGTCCTACCCCGGTCATGAATATCCTAGAACCTGAAGTATCACATGAATGATCGCTGGCCTCTCGCAGGTCTAAACTCTTCTTCTGTCACTGTCAACTCTACAAGCGGAGATGCAACGGTAATATAGAGTTTGCTAAAGTCTGATATAAACGCCATTGTAACTGATAGGCTAGACGACGATTGATACATCCACATCTTAACACTCACTACTCCAGCAGCTCATTGCACATAGATCTAAATTTCAGTTTTTCAAATGAACATTAACAGAAGAAAATACCTCAATTTTTTCAAAAACCGATATCTCCTGAGCGTTCATCCTAAATACCGAAAATACCCAATTTATAAGAATCCGTCCTAGCGTGAAACGCACTTCTAGTTCTAGCATAAGCCACCCCTCCCCTACTCATTAACGAGCAGATCGAAAGATAGGTCTTAAAATTAGGGTCAAGGAGAGAGACGACATAGTTTGCCTTCTCCTCATACACTATCGCACATCATTCCCATTATACACCATTCTTAATCGCCACCTTCTCCTCCCACCTTCTTCCCTCCTTCTTATCTCTTCTAACACTACTCCTCCTTCTCCACCACTTCTAAATATAAGATAAACAAAAATTAAATTATTCAAAATTCTTCACAATTAAACATAGCATGCTTTCTGATACCTAACAAAGTGAAGAATGACCCTTGTATACTGCCTCTCCAATAGCCTATGATCTTGTCATTAATAAATTTAGCTGTGAGTGGCATTGATCTTGATGATAACTACTACTCTTATGATTGTGTATTAACATAATGTAGTACTCAGCGCTCAACTCCAGCATATTGATCAAGATGGTACTGCAGCATTATGAGTGTATTTCCACACGTATCAAATTATATACATCTCAAATTAGCATACCTATCATTCATTTTATCAATACCAAAATACGTGATTCAATGCAACTACAACTACGTTCGATTCCATCCTTTTACATATTCACTAATTATTTCAATAATATAAGATCTTAACATTAATAACGAGATCTTAATATCCTCGTGGTTTTAGGGAACCACATTTCATATAGATATTCTCTCAACATACGTACAGAGAAACTTAAATTTAATAACCATTCCTCAATTCCTTGAATGATGTTTATTGCAACCCTTTATCTTTTAGGAACTTCTAAACACAGTACTTCATGATATATAATGAAAAGTTACATTTGCCGAATGACTTTGATTGTTATTTGATCTTTGGAAATAGTAATAATAAATATATAATATAAGTTAAGTTCTTTATTTTGTAGACCAAGTGTTTTCATGCGTTTTCATTTGTTAAGTTTTTATCCTTTTTTTAATATTGAAGTTTAGGAGTTTGGAAGCGGTTTGATTTAGAAATTGAATTAATCTAAACGCTAGTATTGATCGTCATCAAATTTTTGCTGCCTAAAGTTCTATTCTAAAGGGATTTTTGAATAGTTCGCGTCGTTTGTTAATAAAAGAAATCAGTATGATTGGTTTATTACATAGGCGATAAATTGATACACTCTGATAGAACACTTCATTTTTTAGGCGATAGAAGTAAAAATATATTTTTTTTTTATTGTTTCCAAAACATATTATGAATCTAGTAATGTAATAACTTTTACGATAAATGTGTAGTCACACAGTTCAAAAATATATAAATTTTTTCATTGTTAGGTTCCAGTACCCTGAAATGATGGAAAAAACAAGTGAACAAAGCTGTTGCCGAAACGTTATTTTAAACACCTCTTCCAATAAAAAAGATTCCTTACAAAAATAGTTTGTACATAGAAGGGACCTGTAAAGGTGTCTTACTTTTCATCCCTAATAAAATATAAAAATAATAAATATATAAAAAAATATATATATATAATATATATAAATAAATAAATCATAATATAATATATATATATATATATAATAATATATGAAAAAAAATTAATATATATATATTAATACTATAATATATATAAAATATATAATATATAAATAAATATAATAAATGACTAATCTAAATAAATGAATTGGATAACGTAAAAAAACAAACCAAAAAAAACTAAACCAAGACAAAGACACCTAACATGCGCCTGTCGCAGATGAGATTAGGCAAATTAGATGGGAATCAACTTAGGCAAAACCATCGCCAGAAGATAAAAATTTGAATGGAAACTAATGAAGGAGCAGCTTATGTCCAGGACAGTGGACAGATTGGGGCTATAATGAATGTGATGATATGATGAATGATTATATTATAAATATAATATTAATATAATATACTATATATAGTAAATAAATATTAAATATATAAATATTATAAAAAATATATAAAATATAATATCATAATAATTATATATATATAAATAATATATATTTATATAAATATAATATAATGATATAAATATATACTATATTAAGGTCGTAGCCAGGGGGGGTTTGCAGGGGACCTGAACCCCTAACCCGAAAATTATTATAAAAAACATATCTAAAATATTTTAGATGGCTAAAGATCTAGTTAGATTTAATTTATAAAATGAATTAATAGACAATAATTTTATAAAGAAGAAATTATGAGTATTAAAATTTAAAGAAATGAGGAGAAACATCATTAATGTGGTAATCGGAAGAATTTTCTTAGGTATTAATGGGCTGTTGAAAAAATACAAAGGAGAAAATCGTCTACGGAGGCAAGGGTACTAAGAAGGGTTGGATAAATGTGAATTAGGTTATTTTCTCAGATTGAACACAAATTAATAATATTTGAAATGCTTGCAAAAGTGGAAAAAAGAAGAAAAGTTTTAGATGTATTCACGCTGTCGAAAACCTCCAGCTTTTCATTGTATGTTCATTACTACTACTGTTCACATTCATATGCACTACACACATTAGAAATGCTTAAGTTGACACAGTGTGAAAATTTGATAGGTCACCAAGCAGACGATTAATTTAGTAGAAATAAATAGGAGAGGGTTTCCCAGATATCAAATGGACATTAAAACTACACGAGATTGTGAATACACAGAATGGGTGAAAAAAAGTTTAAAGAATGGATGTTGCCGATTTAGTTTATTTAAAAGAATAATTTTTTTAAAGGTAAATCCTTGAAGCGATTTTAATGAGGAGCTCTTGAAGTTGTAAATCAAGATATATAAAACCGTCAAAAACTAAAATCTTTTGAAAATTCAATATATATTTCATTTTTATAAGGTTGTAAGTTTTAAATATTAGACTTAATAAAACTTTATTTTGCCTGTCAACTATTTATTCATTACAAGTACATTACAGCCATACAGTCTCAAGTCAATCATAAGTGGAGACAGACACAATAATCCTTCCAACATTCTTAAATATGTAGATATTTGCAAATTAATAAAATATTTTCGCAACAAATATCGAATGAAAACAAATTTTCAGGCATTTTCATAAGAGCCATAAATATCCATCTTCTCGTTACTGTTTTAAAGAAAGAAATTGATTATTTTATGCCGTTTGTGTATCAAAAAAATCTAGTGGTAAAAGGAAAAGACAAAAGCCAGATTGATGCACATTTCGATTCTGATCAATATTTTTCGAACCTCAATTTCATGAAGTACATAAAGAACAAAGATTACAAATTAGCATAGATGTCCACATAAATTATACACAAAATACCCATCAAATCCATTCAATCGATACTATATATCTATATATTAATATATATATATATTATATAATATAATATATAATAACTATATATTAAATAAATACTATAATTATATAAATACTAAATATATTAATTATATATATTATATATATCTAATTAAACACTAAAACTAATCTCACAACCAAACAATAAATAATAATTATATATATATATATTAATATCTTTTTGTATTTGAATTTGTTATCAGCAGATGAGAGATTAAATTACTTTGTATCTCTAACACTATTTATATAATACTATATATCATTCTATATTACTCCTAAAACCATAATAACCCGTAAAATACCTACTATACAATACACCTAAGTTAAAAAACAAAAAAAAAACCAAATAAATAAAAAATCAAAATAAAAACCATAAAAATAAACAAAATACCATACTCAAAATTTTCATATACTTCATAAAAGTCAAAATACTAATAATTAATACATATATAAATAATATATATAAAATATATATATATCCCATACCTATTATATATAATAAATATATAATAATATATATTAAAATATAATATATATAATACTATAAAGTAATATATAGCTATTTATACAGTTGTCACCCACTCACGAAGGCAGAGACGCCAATATTTCAAGGAAGGGGTGTTGCACACATCAGTTATTCATCAACTACGCAAACTACGCAGATGAGCACAGACTGCAGGCTTTAAAGTGAGAAGAGATTAAATTCAGCAGGAAACCAAGAAGATGGAAAGAGAATTCCCAGAAACAGAGGTGGCAGGAAAAGAAGAAGCACAAGCAGCGAACAAGCCTAGGATAGTTACCAATAATTCAACCACAAAAACAATACAATGCGCCCGACACAGTCACCCCTTAGTGCTAACGAAAGGGCGTCAGTAAAAAGGTGGTGTGTACAGCGGGACATACACGGCGAGTGATAAGTTCCCTCGAGGCAACCTGCCGCTGCGGAATCGTATAAGAAAGAGATAAAGGCACCAAAACAGTTCTGGGCGACATGACAAAGATAGAGGAGTCTAAGGATGAACTGGGAAATGTGCAGGAACCGTTTATAAGGCCTTTGACTCGACCCTATCCAAAAGCCGGGTGATGAAACCAGACCCCCACCCCAAAACCCAGAATATAGAAATCAAAAGTCTCCATTAACAAGAGGACCTCGATGAGGCTTGTATAGCTGGAGTTATTTAGAGAAGAGGAAAAAAAAGTTCTCAAGCAGCCTAAACAGATCTCCAACGTTTTTTTTTGTAGCGAACCAAGCAAAACACTAGCAAACCATTGTTGATGTGAGGTTTTCCAAGACATTTATTTGTTTATGTTAAGGCAAGGATGTTTATATATATATTGTCAACAGGAGAAGACGAGAGAACCGTCAAAGAAAGAGATAAGAACAGTCGATAGAAGGGTGTCATTAGAAGGAGAGATTTGTAGAACGTTGGGTTTTTAATAGAATACTTGAATTTCACCAAGGTTGAGAGCCAGGGGCTGCGCGAGCGGCATAATTTTTTTTCCGGCTACAACGGACACTCCGGCGTTCCAAGTGCTCCGGCTCCTTAAAGGCATTTTAAAAATACACCGGCTCCGACGTCCGGAACTGCACGGCTCCAGGATAATTTAAAATTTACTCCAGGCACAACATCCGGCCTGCCGGCAAATCCAGGCTCACGCGCTCCGACCCCTAAGTAATATATAATCATCTAGATAAAAGGGAATTTTTGCTAAAGTGATTTTTTATCCAGTTTTGAAGCAACACTGAATAAATAAAAATGTTTAGTAGATAATGACAGTAACTATTATTAGCTTAGAATTTTAAAAACTTAGAAAATGTTTTATATAGAAATAAAAAGAAAATTTTAAGGAAATACAGAAAAAAAATAATAATCCCTTTCTTTCCTAAATTTTAAAATATAATTCTTCTCTGAGCAATAAACTGCCTGAACCTGCAGCCATATTAGGTGTGTTATAATATGAATTTTATTATTTTTTTTGCCTAAAAAGAATAAAAATCATATTTAAGTATTTTTTCTTTAAAGTTTTAAAATAATTTTCCCAAAAACTAAAAATAAATGACAAATATATTACTGAATTTTATTCAAAAACAGATTTTATCAGATGAAATTATATATATATATAAGTTAATTAAAATAATATATAAAATAATTAGTATAATAAAAAATAATATATTAAAAAATTATATATGATATGAAGATATAATAAAAAAAATATAATAGATATAAGATATATAATAGAATATAAGATTATAATTATAGTATATATATATAGATTATGTAATAAAATAAGAACTGAAATATCAGAATGTCTTTCAGTATTATATATAAGATAATAAGTTGATATATATATATTACCGATTATAAGTATATATTATTAATATAAATTAACTCCCAAAATAATTATTATTATTATAAATATGAATAATATAGTAATATTTATTGTTAACAATATCTATCGTTAATTACTACAATATATTAATAAATAATATGTAAATAAATATATATGTATAGTAATAAGATATATAAAAAATATAATATAAGAATATTATAATATAATAATATATATATAATAGAGATAATAAAAAAATTATATATAATAATATATAATAAAGAAATAATTATATAATAAAGTGTGAAGATAACATATAAAGTAAATAAATACGTACTGAATCGAGAGGAAAGAAGGTAAGCTCTCTCGGATGGGTGAGCATAAAGAGTAGCGAATCTAATTACCTCAAAAATTCATGTAATGAACAGTATAATAGGGTGATAATAAGGAGAAAATAGGTATACTACTACAATAGTTAGTACATAAATGTGAACCTCAAAAAGTCTCAGGTAACACACATGAATAACTGTAGGAATAAAAAAAGGATAAGGCAATCAGAATATAAGGGAAAAAAGGATATACTCATATACGGATGACCTGAGAGGTCATACCTTAACTTGAGTTCACCAGTTAATGTAGAGTGATAAAATCGTTATATTACATATAGATGATTATATAATATAATAAAATAATATTAATATAATATAATAGTAAAGAAAGTGATAGTAAGATATAATGATATTTAATTAATATATTATTATATAATATATAATATATTATATAAAAAATATAATAAGATATATATATTAAAATGAATAATAATATAGAATTATAAAAAAAATAAATATAATATATTAAAGTAATTATAATATATAATTTCATCTCGCTTTTTTAACTTCGGATAAACATTTCTTAAAGGAAGTGAGATAGTTCGTCCTTGTATAGAACCGCACCGACCGCATACAATGGAGCTAGCCCTGATACCCAAAGTCTTGGTGAATTTCATAAAACAAATAAGTTCTTATAAAATAAAAAACACAGTGCGCCGAATAAATGCGCGTGCGATCCAGAATTCTAAAGCCAATTTTCATAATGCCTTGAGGGTTTTAGATATATTGTATTAAAAGAAGTCAGAAAAGGAATGGAAATTTTCTCGAGACAATTCAACCTTGGCAATTGCGAGTGCAAGACAGCACCCTGTAACTCTAGTGCAAGATCCGGCCTCTTGCAAAATTTATCATAGAGATATGAAAATGACCTCTGCTCATATCCTAACTTCGAAAACTTAGATTACCGGCGATTTTAACTCTAATACCAGTCTATATGACTTATGGAATTCTACCTTTTATTTTTCTAGAAGATATTTTAAGATTGAATTGATGATCTCTAACTATAAGATCAGATAAGGTTGGATGTTGAAGTTGAGGTTGTGTTCACTCGAAACCACCGCAAGAACTGATATTATCGCACAGCCTTACCCTGCATCCTCTCAATTTCTCTAAAGACCCAATTAAATTAGAGACTCAAATTAGTACTCAGGTAATAACTGTCGTTCTACTCACATAGCTAAAAGCGAAATAACTAACAAGCAGTAGATTCCTCGCACGACGCGTCGATGACACTCTCGTACTCGGCCCAGAACCTTTCTGGTCGACTCAGCAGTTATATCATTTTAGACAGCGATACATAGTCCACAAATAACGCAACGACATCGGCGATAAAGCCTGTCATATATGGATACTCCACGAAAAATCCTTCTCGAGATATAATGCGATCTGAAACGAGTGGAAAACAAGATTACGCTACACGAACTCGAAAAAAGATATTGCTCCCGATCACCAAAATATTTTATCAGATTAACCAGTCTTCATATGCGCCTGTCCCATACCTTCTTTCAATGGACAATGTTATGAATCGTTGAGTGCTCTCCAATAAAAAAAAATATCACTGCTGTCTCTATCTAGAATAATTTGTCCGCATGTCAAGTCGAACCTGAATTGAACCTTGTCTTAGGTTGAAAAACATGGATGTTTTATAGAAACTACTCTGTGTCGAGTAGTTATACGGATTTTTCCCACTGTGACAGTCGGATAGACGAAGAAGCTAGTTCAGGAAGTTACCGGTCACGCCATCATGCTAGACGTAAGTACGTAGTAAGTAGTATAGTTGCAAGTATCCTTATAGAGTCAAATTGAAGCTAAAAGATGTGCTCACCGCGATTCTTGTCTCTGACCTCATAGATTGCCATCGTAGTATATAGCCAATGACGATCATTAGAATTAATCAATGCGCATTATATTATGATAGAGTATCGTGCTGCGAATAACTCGCAACTATTGTGTCCTCGCCCTGCTTATAAGATTTGCTCTAATTGAGTTATTGTGGAGACATCACGCAACTGCTAAACTGCGCAAAGTATGAAAACTCCACGATCCTGCCATGTAGACCCGTGCTAAAGATAAACGATTATGGACGGAGAAGCTCATAGTCTTTCTATCGTAGTTAATAAAGTAAATCAGAGATATCATTACTGACCATTAACACTGTATACGTTGCTTAGTGTTGGTAACTGCTATCAAACTCTAGAGCATCCTCTTCACAGCAAACCCGAAAAGCTTTTACCAGCATGTCGTAGCTTCGTCGACAACTGGTCAAATCCTGTACACGTGGTAATAAATCCTAATTGTTTCAGGTCAGCGCTATGAATTGCTGATCTATGTTTGATATCGCGTATAAAGTTCACGTAACATAGAACTAATAACGTGATACGTGCGTGTATGGCGAAAAAAATTCTCTATAGACCGCTCGTCCGAAATTCCAACGGAATTCATCGTTAGGACCATAGTATGCGTGCTATATGGGTGGTTGAAGTAGTGTTTTTCTACCTACGTGCGATAAACGTAATTAATGAACTTATATGTATATTCCAATCTTAACGGGTCATCCTCACCTTATTAAATCCTCGTGACAACCAATTATATAACTCTGATGAACACAACAAAGGCTCGTAAAAGTTACTACCTTATAAAATGACACCAGGAGCGAGTCACATATTATGCAAGATTTTAAGAATCCTCATTTTATATAGTTATATTTTATCCTCAGGGAGAGAAAAAACATAATATCTACAAATATATATCCAGATTCATAACAGAGAGATTCTCAGTGAAGCACAAAATAGATCTCTCCAACACTCAGTGCTTTATTAATAGCACTGGTTCCATGCTCATTTAAGAAGTATATCTAAATTAAGATTCTCGATTTCAGCGTTTAGACAAACTATATATATAGTAATATTCAAATTAGAATAATAATATTAGTGATTGTGCAAACATACACATTTTATGACTCAGAAACTGTATAAATTATAAAGATGCAATCAGTGACCAGAAAGTTTAATCCACATATATAGTACATGCATAAGTTTGTGAAATATAACGTGTCCTACCCCCTGCAACATTGTATTCACATTTGTAAGTGTTACTCTTTACTCCCCCCCCATCATACTGTTTCAATCTTGTTGCTCCTAGCAAATTCATAGTCTGAGAATAGACTAAACGTAATAATTATATCATGTGCGTCGATTAAAACTCTATCACCAAGAGAATAACTCAAATAAGTAGTATTGATGATACACACCCCTGAGTAAATTGGATGTAGAGATAGACATCAATCTATTTTGCATGATGGTCTCGAATACCTTGACTGCTTATACTCTCACTATCATAAATTATCTGTAAGTAATTTAACGTAATATTATCAATAGATACTTGAACTTCAAATGAAATCTAACGTAACTTCTCCTCTATGATCAAGTGAGCTCTGATCAGGCTACTAAGGTTCATGATTTTTAGTGGATTAGTTAGTTTATCATGATAAAATAATTTTCAGCATAGATTATAAAACATATTAGGTTATCCGTATATGTTGACTTAAATTAAGACAACGTAGACTAAATTGGTCATTTTCTAACGAATAATACTCTCACACAACGGTTTCAATTAATTATTACTATACGTATACATGATATCACAAGTCACTCATAGAAACAACTGTAATTAATAAACTTAATCTATGAACACAACGGAACTCATCTTATTCTATAACTACAATTGAATATGCTCATAGAAAAATAACACCATAAAATCAATGTCTAGAGAAAAGGAAAGATGGTAAACCGTGGACATATAACATATGACTATAAATAAGTCACTTAGTTACTTAACTCCTATAACCTACTTTATACATAATAAACCCTAATTATAATATCTCTTGAGTAAATTATACAACCACTCGAAGCGCCACTCTTGCGTGCCGATAACCCTGATGAATAATAACTCTCTCACGGTCCTAATGTAACGTATCCACAGAGTAATAAATATACTCGTTATCATATATTATTATAATATTATACAGTAAATATAAAATAAATGTTTATAACTAATATTAATTAAAAAAAATATCAGTCACAATATTAAATTAAATACTAAAATTATCTCAAATCGAAGTCTAGGCCAATAAACAGTTTGAATACGATAATTAGGTCACTCAAATACATAAAATATCCCAGATATACAGTTATATACAAAATAAATATGTAATGCACCACGTTCTTCTCGACCTCCACTCACCCGAAGCTAAACCAAACTCCAAACCATTATATCTTCTCCGCAGCCTTACTCAAAGGCAACATATATCCAGCATCGCATATAATATGAAAAATATATTTATTATATATTATAATATATTATTATATAATATATAATAATTAATAATATATACTTATATAAATAATTAATAATATATATATATATAATATAATAAATAATATATAAATAATATATATATATTATATATATATAAATATATACTATAAAAAATTAAATTAATATAATAGATATAAAATAATAAATAATTAATTATATAACGTGAGAG
Source organism: Trachelipus rathkii (assembly GCA_015478945.1). Taxonomy (NCBI): domain Eukaryota; kingdom Metazoa; phylum Arthropoda; class Malacostraca; order Isopoda; family Trachelipodidae; genus Trachelipus; species Trachelipus rathkii. Next base: position 6,155 of record JABUQX010083759.1, on the reverse strand, counting down.
AGCCAAGCCACCCCCCCCGAAATCATAACAATTAAATACAATCTAATAAAAAATCAAAGTAAAATTATCATAAATAATTTAATCTCAGTACTCTAAAAATCATAATCCATAAAACAATAAATATTAAACGATCATAATGAATGCGCCAATTAGATGAAACTATATAGGCAAACAGAATATAAGACATTGGTAAAAAGTGTAAGATCATACCTCTACAAAAGTATAATTAAAGACTAATATATATAAATTAATACTAAAGTAATAACAACCTCAATAAATACAATCCCACATACACTTACAACAAACGCCAACGCATCATAATATAAATCCATATATAGTAAAAACTAGCTATATAATATAATAATAATAATCAACATAATACTCAAAACTCCAACTATAAATATTACTTATGTAGAGAAATAAGATATCTAATATGACCTCCCTCTCAATATACCATCCGAAATATATATAAAAAATAAAAACCCTAAACATAATAACAATTATTTAAAAATGAAAGTAACATATAAATATATCCATTAATATCTATAAAAATATGTGAATTACCTCATCTAATTAAATATATAATATAATAATAACATCCTCATGTATATGTATATTAAATTAATTAATAATTATTAAACTTAATTTTTGTCGTAATTAAGGAAGTAAGAAAGAAAAGTTTGCGACGGGCTTACCGACTCGGCTCCAGGACTCCCTAAGGTCCCCTAAAATTTCGCCTCCGACTCCGGCTCCAGGCTCCGGCTCCGGCTCCTCGGCCCAGGTATAAACCCTTAAAATTTCGCCTCGGCTCCGGCTCCGGCTCCGGGCTCCAGTCATCAAAAGTTTTCCGCCTCCAGGCACCGGCTCTGAGCTACCGAGTCATCCTATGCCCAAACCTAGACGGCTCCCGGTCTCCGTGACCCCGACTCCGGACTCTCGTCTTCGTCTGACAGTCCTCATAGAGAAGAATTACCGGAATCGAGCCCTCATCCCGCAAATCTCTTCACTCCCGAAGAGATACAGCGAAGATACCAGGATAACTCGGCTAGTAATATAATAAAACGAGACGGTACAATTCTAGAAGTAAAATAGAGAGTAGAATTAGATAAATTAAATGAGAATGAATGAATAAAAAATATATAATTAAAGGGGAATCGTGAAGTTAAACATTACATACGTAATAGTGTTAGATTAGAGTATAAAGATCAATGTTGCAGGTGAGAATTGAATCTATAATGAATTAAGCTAAACACCAGGAATATATAAAGTAGTAGCAGATAAGACAGAACCCTGAAAGGAACACACTATGACAGAAAAAGTAAGAGGAAGTCTCCCATAATATCAACAACATCGAGATATTGAGCGTATTTTTGACAAGAAAAGACTAGCGACATATAAGTAAAGTCAGAATAGAGAAGGAGTAAAACCCAATATGAAAGGGGAGCTTTGGGTAGTAAGGCTAATGAGTATGACGCGTGAAACAACCCGTACTCATAATAGCCTGGATATGTTCTCAAGGCGCTAACCACGTCATGAGGTCTCCCCGTAGTCCTGAGGGTAGGAAATAATTACCATAAAATCAAGTAAATATAATATAGGATAAAGATTATTATACGCCAGTAAGACCATATTCAAGCTGCCGATAAAGCCATACAATGGAGATTCAGGAAAGTTAAGTGAATGAGGAACTCCAGATGATCTATTAAGGAAATGTAAGGTAGTTAAGTTAATAGAGGTTCAAAAAGAATCTTAGATTAGATACAAAGTGAAGCTAAATATATTAGGGCTTTAATATATATGATTAAGTATAGTTAAAGGTTATCAGAGCGGCTTCCTGAATTTTTTTCAGGAACAGGTCTGGACAATTAGTTGCGATGCTTTCCTAACTAATGTAGAGAATAAAATTATAAGTATATTAGGATGAGACAGTAGAGGTATAAATGATAGATTTATAATATAAGATTGAACTCCGAATTGGGTCGAGGTCAGCACGTAAATGCACTATACTTCCTCTCAAAAACTTACGGGGAGAGAATGCCATTCTACAGGAGTACCTACCCGCTTACTCTTAAACGTTTTCATTAGATTATACTATAAGTAGAGCCTCAATATGCACCCGATATCTAATAATGATAAATTACAGCCTAATTATGCATTGGTCGACAAATAACTCTAGAGAGACAGAAGGAGAAGTAGGAGAATGGCTTACAGAAAATACGCTCACGGGGTTGAGGTTATTAGATTGGTAAAAATAAAATAGGGAGGCCATCTGAGTTAAGATGAATTGACCTTTTCAAGTGTGTGAAGAAATTTAAGCATACAGACCTTATAAAGATCTGAGATAATAATAGAGGAGGTAAATATTATATATAATAAAATATAATATAATAAATTAAATTATTATAAATATATATATAAAAAATATATTAATAATATATTATATATCAATAATATAATATTTATAAATAATCATATATAAATAATATAAAAAATAAAATAAAATATAATATAAATAAATAAAATATGATATAAAAATAAATATTATAATTATTATATATATTAATATAATATATTAATTATATAAAATATATATATATATATTAAGACCAATTCTAGTATAAAAATAATAATTTTTGAAAATGTATAATGATAAGTAAAAATTCATTTTGAAAAACTAGTTTTTTTTTTTTTTTAATTATTCGATATTTTGGATTTTGATACAACATCTTACGTAAAAGATAATAAAGGCGTTATAATTCATTTATAATTTATAATAGAAAATATTAATATAAATTATCAATATTCTTTTTCTAAAATAATCAATATCTGCATCCCTTACCCTGGGAACTTTATATATAATATAAATTACCTATTTTTTTTTAACTTATTATTAATGTAACCAATAAGATGTATCTTAACGTATGTAATTTTATAAATTATAGGATTTTTTTATTTTATATAATTAACGATTTGCATAGTTTCAGAACACATTCGTAAAGCAAAAGCCTAAAAATAATAATAAATTGCTATTTTATTTATGTAGATAGTGTGTTTCAAAATTTAGAAACAAATACTGAAAAAAACGTCATTGCCATGTACTATCTAGCGAATTTGATTTCTATCTATCTCTCTCTCTTTCTCTTCTCTCTCTTCTATCTCTCTACTATCTCATCTCTCTCTCTATTCATTATAATTATATATATTATATTATATTATATATTAATAATTATATATATATATTAATATTACTATAATATTAATAATAATATACTATATATATTATATATATATAGATTATATATTATATATATTTAATATATATATATATTTTTAATATTAAATATTATATATTATATATAATACTATATATAATAATAATATAATATATATAATATATATATATAATATTATATAATACATGTAGTTATATGAATTATATAATATTATATGTAATATTTTTTTATATGTATATATAATAATATCTTTATTAAATATTATATATATAATATATATATAATAATATATATATATATATATTTATTATATAATATATTAAAGTATATAAATATATATTATATTATATATAATATAATATTAATTATATATATCTTATATATATTTATAGATATTTTAATTTTTTTTCAATTATAAATAAAATGACAATATATATAAATATAAAATATAATATATTATATATATACATATACTTATAATATTATATATTTTTAATAATATATTATTATAATATATTATATATATTATATAATTATATAAATATATAATATAAAAATATTATAAATATTATATAATATATAATTAATAATATAATAATTATAAAAATATATATAATATATATATAATCTATATATTATAATCATATATAATAATAAATTAAATTATATATAAATACTAATAATTTTATTTATTTTTATATTAATATATATTTAATATCTTAATACCAAAAATATTAATATAATTCCCAAAATAATTAATAAATATTAATATATAAATATATATTATATATATATATATATATACTATATAATATTAATATATAATAATATATATATATATATTATATAAAGATATTTATAATATATAATATTAAATTATATATATATATATATTTAATATATAATATAAGAGTATTATATATATGATTATATATAATTTAATATATAAATATATTATAATTAATATTATATTATATACTATATATAATAATATATATATAATATACTATAAATAGATATATAATATTAATATTATATAATTAATATATATATATAATATATATATATAATAATATAAAAATATTATTAATAAAATATATAATATATAATATATGATATATATACATATAATATAAATAATATATATAATAATATATAATGATATATATATATATATAGTATATATATATCACACTCAGTGTACGTGATAATATTATTTAATATGTCGAAGTAAATATAATTCTTCACTATGTCTATATTTCTCGCTACAAAATAAATTAAACATAAACACAAGCTCATGCCACCCCGATATATAAATAGCGATAATATAATGTCTGACTTTAGGTGTCATCTGCACTTCTACATAAAATATATTAATCAGTTTAAAGTAAGGGACATAATTATGCTAAAAATAGTTCACAAATTACATAAACAATACTCTGATATAAATTATATGTAATACACAATTTAAAATATAATGGTGAGGAAAATACTTTACAGAAGTTAGCTATAGAAATATAATAGATAGCCAAAAATGAGCAACATTTATAATTAAAATAAAGTACTATAGAAATTTTGAATATCTATTATAATTTTCGTTACTCTGTACATGTGCTATATATATTGGTATTATTTATTTAGGTTATATTATTAAAATTGTCTTATTTCATCTCTCTCTCTCTCTATAGCCACCAGCTGTTATCCAAATTTATATTTAAATTTGATAGTATTAAATATTGGTAAAATAAAATTATATCTAGTTTAGTACGCACAATTTGCATTTGGAAAAAGGATTCCTTTTGTTATCTTCATAATAATTGATTTACTAATTATTTATTTATGTTTCTAAATTGATTAAAAATAAAATTCTAAGAAATTATACATAATTCTTATTGACAAAAATTTCATATTTCTATTCTAAACATCCTATAAACCTACCGGTACATTTTAAATTTGGAGGGCTGCAGCCCAATAGCCCATAAAATATTAGAAGCCTATTCACGTTACCACTATTATGTAAATATATATTAATATAATTTATATATTAATATAATATTAAATATTATATATTTAATATTAATATTATATTATAATATATATAATATATAATATATATATTATTATATATATATATATATAAGTATAATATATTATTAATAATATATAATTAAAATATATACCTATATATATATATATTAATATATTATATATTATATATTTTATTATTTATTATATAATATATATATATATATTATATATAAAAATATATATAGTTATTGATAAATCAAGGGACGTAGCTGACTCAGGGGTATTATGCAGTTAGCTACTCCCAAGCATCAACACGAAAGAGGAATAATTAATTAAGATAAATTTATAACTATGCAGTTAATTCCGGCCCAATTGACCTTATCACCCATTGAGTTTATACATTTAATACAATGTTGTCTTATATGGTTTAACCTCCATTAATTAAAAATTGCATTGCGCGAAAATATCCTTTATCTTTCCCGTGTCGGTCGGTCGGATATATAATTATCGTCCTTAAGCAACTTAACCTTGTACAGAGGCTTTCCATGAGTTACACTTCCTCGACTCATTCCGTAAAGTAATCACCTTTTTGACCCAATCGTTCCGACCGGTCCAAGGATGTATGATTCTAACAGAGTCAATAATGCCAGTCGTAAGTTCCTTCTGATTAGTACCGTGGTGCTGTAACAGTTATTAGGAATTAACTTATTGGTAATTGCCATCCGAGCGGGGCCGCGTAATTATCGTCTGCAATAGGTGACGTCGACGCACGTGTTTATATTAGTCACTTTCACCCTGGTATGCCGTTGTTAATAACCTTATCCCGCCAGCTTTATTCGTTAGCAGGATGTTCGCGCTTTTTAGTGTGGCCGCCCTCGTATGCACGCAGAGTAT
>JABUQX010083758.1:0-20749 GCA_015478945.1 Trachelipus rathkii | reverse complement strand
ACACCACACACACAAGACGGTGAAAGACGCTCTACATATGCACTGAGAGAGGACAGTGGTCTGTGGTAGCCGGCGAAATGGAGGTACGGGTGAGCGGGCGGTTCGGTCAATTAGTTATGGATGTATGGCAATCGAGAAGAGCAGTGTATGATTCTCTGCTTGCAGTTTGTGGCGTTGGGGGTGGGCGTGTGTTGCGGTGTCCGTCTGGCTAGGTAGGTCGGCGTGTGGTCGATGCTGCGGATGCGCTGGATAGCTCCTGCCATTTTGCGCGACAAGGTGTGTGGTGGCTGTGGCTGACCGGCGGAGAGTAGTATCAGGTTCGGGTGGTTCTGTGGCTTCTTCTTGCGTTGCGTTGCAATATTCCGGCGCTTAGGCTGCGTTGGTCTCACTATACTGTGTCTGACGAGGAATTGGACGAGAGTGTTCTCATGTCCTTCGTTAATCTGAATAGTACAAGCAGTTTCTATGCGAATAATAATTCAATTTAGAATGGTAGCTTCTGTCTGCAATAGTTTATTGGCATGGCTTAAGTGTAAGTATAGCTAACTGTTATGGATTGGTTTTTGCGTGATAAATTATACGTGCGTAGTAGCCACAATGCGATGTGGAGGTGCGGTAATATACTGTGAACAAATTTTTTTAGTCTCGTTCACTGAGATACTTCCGTATCAAAGTGTTGAATGTGAGTGTGTCGGTTGGTGGGTCGGCGTGGGTGTGGTTGTGCAGTAGGGGCGTGGAGGATTGAGCGTATGAGACGTCGTCGGCCGGATATGGCGGAACGTGCGAGGTGTCGTGGTGATCGCTCAGTTTGGTGTAGGATCAATGCTTCTGATATTGAAATTTGTGCTTATTTTTCTATTGACTTTTCTAGAAAAGTATGATTGCTAATAAATACGTTTTTTTTTTATAATTTAGTGTTAGAGGACAAGTGAAATGAATAATTTACTAATGTAATAAACATACATTATAATATGATATGGCAAATATTCAATGCGAGAAAATACATTTAGAAACATGTGATTGAGCCGGTCTTTACTAAGAAACAGGTCAGTCATACGCAATATTAAAAACGCTAAAAAAAATGTTCTTTTTTTCAAAAATAAAAAAAAAATATATAAAAAAAATCAAAATAAAATATAATTGATACGAGTTACAAAACTTCGATTTAAAGCACTTTTTTGAATACCGCGGTAACCGTTTGATATCTGGTTCCAATGTAAAATTGGCGATTTTGAGTGGCTCAATCGTACAACAAAAAAAAAAAAAAAAAAAAAAAAAAAAAAATAAAAAATAAAAAAAAAAAAAAAATTTTAGGTTATGCCTGTAAACAAATTCCAAAAATAAAATTAAAAAACAAAATATCTCTGCATAGATTTTATTTCACATTATTTGAAAGAGGGATGAAGATTGTCAAAAAGGAAAATATTCTCTTATTTTATTTTCCCTATTCATCCAATTTTTATGAAATTTTCAGAATATATATTGAACTGGACACGAGTTAAATTATGCTTTTATTCAAAGGCCCGATGGTTATCTTGTATATAGAGCCCACAATGTTTGGACGCTCTGGCGATCTGGGGCGGGCAGTTGCGTTACCATGTGTGTTATCTGCTTAAAATTGGAATTGGCGTGCCCAGAAGTAAAATGATTGGGTATAGGGGGGGGGGGAAGCCAAAATAAAAGTTGCTTAACTACTCTAATCTTGCGAATTAACATTAACCAAACCCGAATATATTATATATAGTCTATATATATACTAATATATTATATATATATATATATCTATATATAACTATATATATATAATATATATATATAGCGTATATAGTCAGATATGAGTATATATAATATATATAATATCTATTATATATATATATATATATGTATATATATGATATATATATATAATTATATAGTATATAGTATATATATAATATATAGTATATTAATCAAATTTTACCTTTTGACCAAAAATTCTACACTGCGCCCGTAAACTTATTACAATTCTTACTTTTGGAAACTGATAATAAATTTATTTTAGTTTTGTATCTCACCCAATTATATTTATACAAAAAATTTCATAAAAATCCGATGAATGGCCAAAAAATTGTAGAAAATTTTCAATTTAGATAATTTTTTGAGTTTTAGAAATAGATTCATTAAAGTAGCAAATTTTAATGTTCAAATAATAAAACAAAATATTCTTAAACATAACCTATTGTTAATTACAGTAATTTATTCCTTTTAAAATAATGAATAAATTTATTAAATTATTATCATAGGTTTAAGTCTTAAAATGTGGTGGAAAAATAAAAGCATTTCAGCTTTTAAATGTCGAAGTGTATCTCTTTTGAAGATGTAGATGTTGCCAACTTAGCTAAACATTCTCTCATTGAAGGCGCTAGATGATGTTGCCAGTTTGGTTAAATATTCTCTCACTGGAGACATTAGATGGAGAGGAGCATAAGCATTTTCTTGCAAGGTCTTAAAGATAAGAGAGAGAGAGAGAGAGAGAGAGAGAGAGAGAGAGAGAGAGAGAGAGAGAGCAGAGAGAGAGAGAGGAGAGAAGAGAGAGGAGAGGAGAGAGAGAGAGAGAGAGAGAGAGAGAAGAGAGAGAGAGAGAGAGAGAGAGAGAGAGAGAGGAAATCACAATGGAACCATAAGGGAAAAATTTTTAATAGCCACAGAAAGAGCAGAAAAAGTCCCAAAGAGATAGAAAATAATACTTGTAAGCGAAAATAAAGATAAAAATAAACGAAATAGCCTCTGGTCATTCTACAAAACTGTCAATAAGGATATATAAATACTGCAATAATGGCTTAACGCCAACGTGTTACATTAACATTTGGTTTAAGTCCAATTAAACGGAAGAGAGATGTACCAAGTCTATTTACAAACAATTTTAAAGTAAGGAAAGAACTATTAGAGGAAGCAAATCACAAAACACTGACGCGGATATTAATTAACTTTATGCTTGAAATTTGACCAAAAGAATTTCGTATAATTTCACCCACTGGGAAACAAATGTTCCATAAAACATCTTAACCCTTTTTTTTGCTACTCCTTTGGGAAATCAAGGACTCATTTTATGTCGTTGGGATGTTCCAAGATTTTATAGAACATTGTGGCAATTATTAAATCTTAAAATTTTCATGGAAGAATTTCTCTACAGTCCAGCAGTATGAAGAAGTGAGGCGCAAGCGCAATTACAGTAAAATGGAAATTGGATGTGTGTTTGTGGTAGACTGTTATCAGGTCACATTTACAAGTGCAGCCGCGTTTAAATGCTATACGACGATGCTCACAAGTTTCTGAGAAAAGAGGTACATTTCATTTGAGCGATCTCTAAAACAATACAGTCGGTCCAGCTCATCGGAAATCAACTGTCGTTTTTTATGAAACTGATGGAATATTTCAGTTGCGCTAAAAGTGGGTTTGTGAGCAGTTTCTATCAGGAGGTATTCATTAATCACCTGCATTTCAGCACAATTAATGACATAAAAGACAATGATAACTACGATGCTCACAAGTTTCTGAGAAAAGAGGTACATTTATTTTAGCGATCTCTAAAAAAAACGCTGTATTATACAATTCGATTAAAGGTAGTAAATAACTAAAGGAATATTCCAAGTAACAGTATTTGGGCTTGCTTTGATTGTTCGCAATCATTTATACAACTTGGAATATATTCTCTTTTATTTCATTCTTTAACAAATGCGGGTCTAAGGTTTCCGATACACAAGCCTTGTGTATCCTTTTCGCTGATACCAGGAAGATTTTTCATATGAGTAGTTTAAACTCAAGTATCCCTCTTTCATCGTAAAATCTTTTATTTCTAGCTTTAGCCTTTTTCCTTAACATTTTGATAAACTTGATTTTCTCGTTTTGAACTATTTTCGCCCGAAAAACTTATGATCCATATAATGTTTTTAACTCACGTTTTTATTGCTCGGCATTCCATGATTGACCCCTTCAATGGTCTTTCCCTTTCAGTGTATAGATTGGCAATATTAGAAGGTGTTAAGATGCTTCATTAGTTTTTAAAACATTTTAAACCGCGCTATCGATTGGCACTGATGAACCGAGCTATTTTAACTTAATTGCCGCCATGTAAACAAGAAGATTAAAAGAAGCCTTCAATGAACTTGGCGTCACCATATCGTTACAATTAAACATATGCAGTTGTCGACTGTAACGTCGACATGTAGGTCAAATTTTCCAATAACTAAAAGATGCGAGCCTCTTCAACACTAGGACTTCCTTTCGCGAATAATCTCCATTCTTCAAATCCAGAGAATTAAGCCTGTCACGAGATCATTATTGAGTAAAATAACCCTTTAACACTCTTTGTAAAATTCTCCATTTTTTTGTTTTTTCAAATCGTTTCTACAGATGAAACTTAAAAATTTGAATCTTTATATATAAAAAACACTTAAACCTTAATGAAGTTACTTGGGAAAATTTCTCTTCTACTGGTAAGTCATTTGTTGGCAAAAGACGAACACGATTTTTTATGAAGGTATTTTTTACTGTTATGTTTTGCAAGCATTGATTGGAATTAGATACATGAGTTATCTCCTGTCCATTGATGGTGGATAAAAAAAAAAAGAAAATAATTAAAATATTGTAATACTTTTTCGTAACTTTTGCTGAAATGTGGATGTTCTCGTGATTGAAGAATTAGAGATTAAGCTATTTTATTGAATGGAAATATTCATACCTTCAAAAAAATTGACGGGTAGGCCCTACACCCGTCCATTTTTTGATTCTGCACGATTTCGTAAGAACGTGTTTAATTCGAGCAATCACTGGAAATAAGCAACTATTAGAATTACGGAAATCCTACGCTGTGGAGCATTTCTTGCGATTGCGCTTTTACAAAAACGAACGCAAAACTGAAGCATTTCTTACGTTTCGTAAGCACCAAAATGCAAAACGAAAGCCTATTTAGCATACGAGTGTCAGATAGATACGGAATTAATCAGACAAATTTGGCATAATATATATATATAGTATTATATATATATACTATAATTATATATATATATACACATAGTATATCAATTATATTATATATTATAATAATTTTTAAAGGATAAAATAGTTTTCTTATATAAAGAATATTTATATATATTATATATAATATAATATAATATATATATATATTAAAAGCAAATTAGAAAAAGAAGAAGAAATTTGAAACTTTTAATTCTAGAAAGGTTTAAGTCGATTTCTCTCTCACTCGAAAATTTTTAAATAATGCTTGTTGATAGCAAGGGCTGAAACCCCCTTCTATCAAATCTGCTTTTCGCGAATGGTGTTGATAAGTTCAAAAACCTTTCAAACTACCAACCCACAATAACCGAAACCATCGTCGCAAAGATTACTCAGATATATATAGCTATATAATTATATTATATATAGTATAATAATATATATCATATGCCTTTCATCTACTTATATGATAGTTGTTATATTATATATATATATATATATATATAATTTATATGTTTCAAGGCCTCTCTCCACTTAAAATGGAAAAAAAAGTGGGTATCGGTATAAGGGTTGATAGAATATAAATTTTACCGTATACCATTTACCGATAACATATCACTCCTCTCAATTCCCCGATACTGATACCGAGATACCGGATTACCTCCTCAAAATCGGGACCCGATACACATACGCGATACCGATACCATTGGTTATCGGGCATCACGAATATTATATAATAATTATAATATATATATATATATATATACTATATATTTATATACTATATATATATATAATTATATATTATTATATATATAAATATATTTATTATATATATATAATTACCAAATGTATTATTATACATACTCTGAATGACCTTGAAAGACAGAAACGGAATGAATAGTTTCCCTAAAATCCCAAAGCCTAAATGTAGTGTCTTTTGATGCAGTTACAACCAATCTTTGTGTCGGATGGGAACAGCAATGTGTAAGCTCTTGATCATGACCTATAATAATAATAATAATAATAATAATAATAATAATAATCAATAATAATAATAATAATAATAATAATATAATAATGAATAATTAATAATAATAATACATATTTGATGAGAAAAATTATTATTATATAATAATAATAATAATAATAAAAATAATAATAATAATAATAATAATAATAATAATAATAATAATATTTATTATATTAATTTACCAATTAGTTGAGAAACAGTTTCGCCTGTTATGGCATCATAAAGGTTGGCTGTTCGATCCCATGAAGCTGTGATTACGTGTTCCCCACCAGGAAGCCAATCTGCTGCAATAACAACATTACTATGGCCTGTGAGTTCTTTAAGAGGGGTTCGAAGGGTTGATGAGCCAATTGAACCAACGACCCCCTATCCTTCACTTCCATCAACTTCATCTTCCGATGAATGTACACGCATATTTTAATAATAATAATATATATTTAATATTATATATTATGATATATTTATACTTAATATAATATATTATTGATTATATAACTATAATATATAGTATATATAATATATATATATATATATATTATATATATATATATATATATAATATTTATATATATATATATATTTATAATATTTATAATATATATTTATATATAATATAATATATATATATATATAATATATATGATATATATAATATATAATAATATATACTATATATATTAAAAAAGTACATCAAGTAACCTATAAAATATATATTTAATTATATATATATATTATATATATTTAATATATGATATATAAACCCAGACTTAACCGTTGATTGGCTCAATTTTTGTGCACCTCGTCTGGTAACAGTCTAGGAACACACTTCCATCCTCAATTTTTCCAACTTTCTTTGAAATTTTAATTTAACAGAATTAAGAAGATAAAAACAAGTACCCGACTTTTAACAGATTTTTTTTTGCTTATATAAAATTTATTTTATATATTTATTCATCTGTGACAGGAAATTCTAAAGATATATTTCGAACCCTGAAGAACACCACCATTATTTGTAGATTTTAAAGGATAACGTAAGCTCATAAAAACTTTAGGCATGTAGTAATGGTATGTTCCAAAATTACAAGAATAATACTGGAAAACAATATGAAAAAAAAATCCTTCTTATTCCTGTAATAATTTTGCTATATCATTTCATTATCACAGGCGTAGGGTGGGGAAAATTTACGGGATGTTTGGGGGGAGGAACTAAGATGGTAAAGCTATACTGAAATTTTTCTTGGAGGTAATCTAAACCCCTTAACCTCACAACCCCCCCACAAAGCCCTATAAAATTAAAATTTAACTAATAATCAAAATTTCCTTGCAGTTAAGGTGGGGCCATTACGTCCAACCTCCTTGTTTTCTATTTTGCTTGTAGAAAGTATTGAATATACATCAAAGACAAATAACAAATATTTAAGGATAATATATGTATATATTATATTATTCTGTTGAGCTTATTTTATTTCTATTAATTTAGCTTCAGAAAAACAAAGAAAATATTACAAATGATTAAGAAAAAAGATTAGTTAATGAAAATAGAAAATACAAAATTCTGTAATAATTTCCATCGAACGAAAGTTAATAATAATAATAATAATAATAATAATAATAATGCTATAACCTGAACAACTTATCGTATTTATAAAGGTATTTAACCAAACTTCAACATTGAAAAGCTACTCTCTAAGCCACAGAGACTGTTACTAATGCTAATATTACAACTAATGCCACACTCTAGTGATAGGTTCGAAAAAACACAATCCTCTTCAAATAACTATTTATTCATTTTATCACAAACAATTTTAATTAGATGGAAAGTAATATTTAATTTCAAAACATTTCGTTAAAATGTAAAAAAAAACCACCTCATAACCATTGCCAAATTTTACCAAATTCAATTCCAAATCAATGACACTTACAAGTTGGTCTGGAGTAATTGCTGCTTGCCAAATGTGGGCGGTATGATCTCCACTGGCTGTGACAATTAAATCTTGACAAGGGTGGAATTTAACAGAGTTAACAGAACCACTGTGCCCGGCATACTGAAGTAGACATTTTCCACTTTCAATCCCCCAAACATTAGCTGTCTGATCTGAATATATATTAATATTATTGGAATATAAATATAATATATATAATAATAATATATAAATAATAAATATATATTTATATATCATAAATAATATGTATATATTATATTATATATACACAATATATATATTTTAATTTCCATATTGTTTAAATATTACTTTTACGTTTATAATATATTACTAATAACGATATAATAATATTAATAAATATATTAATAGTAGCAGAAAATTGTGAGGGCATGGAAGTCCTAAAAATTAAATGAAACTCGAATTTTTCTCTATGGTGGGTGTTATGAACAGAATTAGAGGTAGGGTGCAGGGAAGGTGTTCAGAATAATGGACAATGAGACGAGGTGGAAGGTGCCCATTATTAATGTGGCATTTTGATTTGGTTTGTGTGAGCGAACTGAAGAGTTAGAGGAATTGGCAAAGGTGTGTAAAAAGAGCATTTGAAAGTAAATGTAATAAGAGTAGTTGTGGTAGTGGTGTGAGGACAGTCCGGTGTGAAGTTAGTTTAGATGGTGAGCAGTGGAACAAGCATCGAGTTTAAATATTTAGGATTACGTTGTTACATTAAAAGGGAACGGATGATGCAGGATGAAGAAGGAAAGTGTTGAATGGTAGGAAGGTGGCTGGTGCAAATTAAAATCCTTGGTGGATGTAAGGACCAAGTTTAGTGCAGACTAAGGTTATTCATGATGGTATTGTTACCGTTTTAATGTATAGTGTGAAACTATGTTCTGGATAAGAGTATAGAGATTAAGGTATGAAAACTAGCCCTGAGAAACGCCAGTATTGATGAATTTGATGAGTCAATGATGGCAGTAAATCGGATACGAAGTTCGATGTGGCTAGTGAAAAAGGGAGTAAATTAGGAATAAACGAGAAGTTACATCAAGATAGGGGTCGATATGGAAGGGATGGATGATTATCAGTTGGTTAAGCAAGATGTATAGTGGTGAGTGTTGCTGGGAATCGACCGGTGAAGGATCCAAAGAAATGCTGATTGATCAAGTAAAGAATGCATGACTTGAGAGGAATGATAAGTTTGGCAGAGGCGAGAAGAAAGGGTGATAACAGGCGTGAATGGCGGGGGTTTATGAGGGCAGTATGGTAGTGTAGGTTGCCCAAGGCGATATGAAGCCCCACATTGCGAGGAGACCACATGAGGGATCCGTCCCCTCGTCTTGCGAAACTCAGGTTAGATTTTTCTAGACTGCGACGAATTCTCACTTTGGCGCGTATAAAGGGGACGTACAGTTTGTAAAGGGTGATAGCATGTTGTTTAGCTAGACTTTTGAGGTGGATATTGAGCCGCCAAGTGGCGATTAGTTCATGAATTAATGTTAAATTGTAAGATTTTGTTTATATAGCGAATTCTGTTTTCTGTTAGCCATGTGTGATGTTGGTTTCATGTAGTTGTTTGTAGATCTAAGTTGTTGGGCTTGTGCTTGAGGGTCGTGTGCAGTGTCTATTGTGATGTCATTGACGAAAGTGTTATTATTAATGGTCTGTTTTGTAGTTCGAGGGAGATGGTCGAAATATATTGAACTATTGTGTTGGGGATATGGCGTGATTGGTGTACTCATGTGATCTTTACTGTTCTGGATTTTGTAATGCTTGTTTGTTGTGTGTGCTATTATATATATTATATATATATATAGATATATATATATCAATATATATAATTACTAGATAAGAGATATATATATTATTTATTATATACATACTTTTATATATTAAATTGAATTATTTATTATATATAATATAGTTATATATAAAATATATATATAATATACTATATATATAATTACCCGCAGAAGCTCGCAAGCAATAAACAGGTTGACTCGTCTTGAGACTTCTTCCAAGTGCCAGCATTTCCATCAAACTTTCTCCCGTCCTTAATATCCCAGAGCATTATTCATTGAGTTTACTAGATCCTTAAGCCATATGTCAGTGTATTTACAGGCTGGATTGAAGCTTGAGACGATTGTTATGATGTCTGGTACACTTAGGTTTTTTGGGGAAGGCCTTTTGCTTTTGAAACTGTTATACTCACACCAGAAGACTTAATGGGTATTTACATACAGAATTCAGCATGATATTATAGTGATATATAGTCCTGAATGCTGTTAAAGCACCTACTATAATATGTTACTATATCGCATTAACAGCTATTATATATAATAGTACCTTTCACATTTTAAGATATCAATAATTTATTAGATAGATAACTTATATATATAATATGGACAGTAACTTGACTTATCACTGTCATGTTCTATATCCGCAACTAAATGGTATGATGTGTAGATATATATGGATTACTTGGAATTGCCTCAAGTTTTGTTCCAGAAATCATTATGAATTATATATAGTACCAGTTATATATTTCAGAAAGATTTAGATTCACTAAATACGTACATTTTTTGTTAGAATTGATAGTTAGTCCAGAGATATAATTAGATAGGTATATTATATTTAGGAATCCGTTGATTATTATATACTATATATAATATAATGGTATTTAAATTATAAATTGCGTGACAAATATTTTAACAGATAACAATAAATTACTAATGGTGTTTACCTAAACAATGACTATCCGTGACTTTTGAATATTCACCCAATGTAATATTGATAATAAAGTTATAGATGAAACAAACACAGACTCAAACTATTGAGATTCATCTCTATTAGATTTAACTTAATCTACGAATATTAACTACACTACGTAAACGAAGCCACAAAATGGTACATGGCGCAAATATTCTCACACAGCGAGGAATCAAGTATCCTTATTTGATACTACAATCAAATTCACGACAAAATTATCCATTATAGAAACACTTCACAAGAATTCCAGAGACAAAACTTAAGAACTGAAGATATTTTGATGCTTTTACTGAAAGATATATAATAATAAAAACTTTTCAAACATAAAATTCTCAAAATAGGTAAATACGCATTTCTCACCTCTCTACCGTTTACTGGCTTAAAAATTGGCGAAGAGCACATTAGGGCAACCTCGAGTTGAAACAGTAACTTTACTAATGACAAGTATGGCGACAGAAAAGAGAACAGACTTAGGACAATTCAGAATATCTGGCCAATTTGCAAAGAGAGGATTATCTGGCTACTTATAATTTTAATACAAAATAACGAAGATTGGTTGGCAGTAGGGCATTGGTCAAATAATAACCCAATAAATTATCATATAATTTGTTCCAAATTTACAAATATCCCTGATATTTCCTACCCTCAAATATATGTATAGTAATATTTATAAATTAATACATATGCCACTATATCTAATACCTGCAACATCCATATATATAATATATATATATTATATTTATTAATATCCAGGGGCAAAACGTTGCTTTTATTACAGGGCGGGTTTTGGCTGGTTCTTACTAATTATTTATTACCTAGATAGTATATATATAAACTTATATACTGTGGCTTAACGAGCCGGATAGCGGTATAATTTATTCCAATTAGTTATAAATAAAGATATATTATTTAATAGTATCAGATGAAAACAAATTACTTACGTTCTACAATGTCACAAGAGAGATATGAGTAAAGTATTTTGAGGACTTATCGTTATATTTTTAAGTGTAGGTAATAATAATGACAAAACATTTGCTATAAAATTATACTTCATACAACTACCAAGACTCAACCGTTCTCCTACTTTTATTAATACAATCTATTAGTCAGACCTAGTATTTGTATTCTATTGTTTTAAGTCAAATAGGCTATTCATCAAAATGTACTAATAAAAGTTGTAGCACATACTGGTGCGGCCTCTAAGTTAGGCCAGACTGGCTCGAAATTGATTTTCGACATATCATGGGAAGTCGGCGAGAGATGAGTCCGAGTAAAATAAGATTAAGTATATGTAGTGAGAGTTGTTCATGTGAAAGCATATATATAATAGTAGGAAAGAAGACGGTATGATCAGAGGGAGTGATGATGATGCCACGAGGTGTGCTAAGTGCACATTTAGCCGGGAGCCTGCTGAGGGCTGTGCGGGCTTAAGCTGCCACTGTGCCCAAAACCAGCCATGCGGCTTGAGGCCAGTACAGGGCGCCAAGGGGAAAAAAGAAGCGCAGGACAGGTATGTTATTTGACCCAAGTGTGGGTGTGTGTTCTCGACGAAAATGGGAGAGGGCATAACAAACCCAATAGGTAGAAGTGAGGGAGTATTTAGTTTCTATGGGGTGTGTACGAGAAGGTAAGAAAAGTGCCCAAGGGGGAATTACTAAGTTTGGAGCATGAGTAATGCTAAGATACAAGGGATAGAACGTTAAGTATACATACTATAACCCTATAGTTATAATATACTGGTCAGTAGACAATACAGTATATTAATTGACTTTATAGATAATTATAGTATAGATTATACTAATATTTGATAAAAATGGAATGGTACTAAAGGTCCTGCAGAGAAGCAAAGAAAACAGACGCGAAGTAAAAGAAAGATAAACACATAGCGAGTGGAAGTTTAGGTTAAGGCAAAAGAATGGAGAATGAAAAATAAAAGAGATAAAGAGAAAGATTTGAGAGACAAGACTCTACATGGCCGGAACTAGATGGTGAGATATTGATCCGAGTAAAAATTGTAAGAAGTAATGGATAATCGAAACGGGATATATTAGGCGAGTGAGTAGCAGAATAAAGATACAATAAGTGTAGGACTAAATGAAAATAGATAGGGGGAGTATAACAACATGATATTAAGTTATATATTTAATTAAAGTTAGTTAATATATATATATATATTATAATATAACATATATATTGGGAAAAGATAATATACGGGGTTGAACTCTAATAATATATACCTTATAAAATTTCAGTTTTATACTACTGCCAAAAAACAAATAATGAATTAAAAAAAAGTAACTACGTTATTGTAAGATAAAATTATTTATGGTTTTTATGCTTTATTTAGAGTACATCTGTACTTCTCTAAATTATGGAATGAAAATATAAGCATTTAATCGGGAAAATAGAAGAACCAACTACTCACCCCTATAACTTAAATACGTATATATATTAAGTAGTAGATGGTAATCCAACGATGTATTCTGATAGATGTTGAAAGGTAGGTAAAGGCTTGGTTGGAACCATAGTCCAAGAAGAGTCGGAATGCACACTGAATGGTTTAGTATATTAAGGTAATGATGGATAGTTTGGTTGAAATTTACAAACATAATTACTCAAATTAAAATGATAAAGAATTGCCGTGGCAATTCAACAGAATAAAGCAACAATGAAAAGTAATATTATAATTAAAAGGGTAGTTTCGTGCCCAGTGCTGGATAGTCATCTAGATCGTTGTGGTTAATAATTAAGGATTATCTGAGTCAGATTACAGTTTAGGTGTATGTAGGTAGGATGAAAGCTGCGAATGTAAGTAGTAAAGGGTTGAATAAGAAGACGAATTAGGTGATGGAATATATATATAGATTTATAGCTATAATATTTTAAAAAGTAAATTTTCAATAGAGTTATAAAAATAATAAATATTTTATATCAATATAAATATAATATGGTGTATAATTTATTAATATATAGTATAATATTAGTATTCATGGAGGTTCTATATATAATTGTATATATAGAAATATAGAAGTAGTATATATAATAGATTATATATAATGATTATATATATATATGTTTAATGGCATATATACTAGACTATAGTAGGATATAGTAGTATATATGTCTATATAGGTTTATAATAGAAAGATAAGGATATAAGATACGTTATAAAAATATTTATAAATAGATATTTTTAAGGTATATACTTTATATATATACTATATAACTCATACAGTATTATAAATATATATAAATATGCCATTGGTAGATGGTGATTTGCCCAAACCTTGCTAAAAGGTCGTTTCTCCTTTTTCCCGTATAACATATATAGTTATTATATCAAGTAGTAAGTAAACGAGATTATTATATTATATAATATATTAATATTAGATTATATATATAGTAGGAAATATAGTAAATATGAAATATAAATTTATAGAAATTTATTTATTCTGTCCCATAAATAATATATATATTACCTTAGAGATAATACCATGCTTATGGATAGTATAGATTTCATCATAGGAGTGATATTATAATAGGAGGAATGAACCACTTAGTATGCATTAAGTTATTTATATGTGTTATATAAAGTATAGAAATAATAATAATATATATTATAAATATAAATATATAAAATATGATAATATTAGACTATCCTGAGGACAGGATAGTCAATTGAACAAAAATATAAGAATTTTGTTTTAACTTAACGATATGTAGTAATTAAAGTGTCTAATATGTGATATATACAAATAAACATAACTATAAGATTTTTATAATACAGAGATGTCTTAAAGCAGGAAATCATTCCTGGGGCTAATTAAACATCCTTTATACGTTGTGTTAAAAAAAAAGTTATAAATATATAGGTTATTAAATAACGAAGTACTAATAAATTAGTTTCGGTTGTATAGCAGTAGCTGAGGTCTACAGGATGTGAGATGATGCTCAACAAATAAGGTTTTAGAATAAAGGCTTTCAAAGGTTGCAGTTTAATGAATGGTGAGTAATGTGCACCAAAGAAATTTCTGTTAGTTAGTATATTCAAATCATCATGGTTGTTGCATATAATCATACAAATAAAAGAGTTTAGGTTCAGGATTGTCCATATATCATTGACTCTCATAAGAGGGTAGACAATAACGAAATGATCGCAGGTAATAAAAGAAGGCTAAAAGTAGTGGTAGTTCTGGTGAGGGAAGCGGTTGGTAAAGTTTTCCCTACACTTCACTTTTCTAAAATTGTATGGTGTGGATCATATTGTTAAACTTGCTTGGCTATGGTGATCGTCCTCCATGTTAGTTCGTTTCTTGGGTTAAATTAAATTGTCTTTGGTAATTCTGCACAACATTAATGGTTTTTATGTTATAACACAAAAATTAGAATCAATCCTGAAGACAGTTTTTTCCCAGTACCCGTGAGAATTGTGCGTTTTTTTATTTTATATACGATCGTAACAATTAAAAAACCAGATTCTTTTGCGAGACCTCATTCTCTCTCACTTCTCACTACATTCGTTTGGTTAATTTTTTCCGACTTGCCAGCGGGCGTATAGCAGTCAAAAAAGCTCTTAATAAATAATTTGTTTTCTTCTTTATACTTCCTCAATATAATTGTTCCACCTAGAAGACTCTTTTACCTAGTAATATTTATGACTACTCTGTAGGGGCGTCATTACCGTTATTATCACTTTAACAAACTAGGACTCACATCGTATATAATATTTTTTACAAAACACTTAAATTAACCTATAATAACTCACTTACTCATACCCCCTAAAATAACATATGTATGAAAAATCACAATCAGAGCACAGTACTCAAATTGAAGATAGTATAAATTTTATAATGTTAATATCATACAATACAATAAAATGCAATATAATATTAACACCTTTTAACTTTATATTATTAACCCTATACCATATCACCTCATAACCTTCATATCAATAGAATCATTTAAAATCCTACTTATCCATTACCTACGATTATCTAGTACTAACCACCAAATTACAGCAAAATATCTTTCCTCTCTAAAACGATAGTTTTTAAACTTCCATCTACATCACCTATTTAAATTAACATGTATTTTCCCAATGTTATAGTGATAATAAAATTGCCTTCCTACTTTGCTCGAGTATACATGTGCGCACTGGTAAAACTTATTAATGTATATCCTTAATCTCACTTACTAGAGCTGCGCTCATTATTACTCAACACATAAACATGTGGATACCTTCACTTTTATACTCTACTAAAACTCAATAGGGCTACTAACCCACTATATTACTAACAAAGAACCCCATTCAATCACACTCATACAACATTAATTGGTATACATGACACCCATCTTATATATGACACTTGACCACACAAACTGTGATCCATAAATGTCATTGATAATTCCCTTATGGCAGTTTTAATAAAACCTTTCCCAAGTCTTAACTAATACTTACAAGAGTCGATACACACTCTTGAACCCTCACCTTAAAAACAAATTATATTTATAAAACTCAGTCCTTCACCGTGAGGAGAGATTGAGTTTCAAGAGGAAAAGAATGGCAGAAAACGAAGGATTGAAGAACTAACTGTATGATTGATCTGAGAGATTAGATTTGAACATTGGTGAGTATGAAACGATAGACGATGCTTTAGATGTGATGAGAAAGTATTGATTGACGAATTCTAGCTCTTCAATTCAGTTAGAGTCTGAAAGAGGCATCTAGGAGATGAGTATGAGACAGTAGAGAGGAGGAGATGCACGAAATGCTGAACGCTCTTAACATTATAACGAAGACCATCTTTATTCTTGTAAATAGATTATTGCGAACTTTGAAGAGAGGTATATTATGCAAGTTGTGAGAGTGTAATTGAGAGCAGAACAAAACTCTCTCTCTAGCTCTCTTCTAGGGACCTTCAAGTCGTCTAATGGAATGGATGATACCCTAATGCCATTATTTATTTCTGAACATTTATATTTGTATTCGACGACGACTTTCGACTACATAACTAAGAGGTATGTCATCATCAGGTGATC
This sequence comes from Trachelipus rathkii, assembly GCA_015478945.1. Classification (NCBI taxonomy): domain Eukaryota; kingdom Metazoa; phylum Arthropoda; class Malacostraca; order Isopoda; family Trachelipodidae; genus Trachelipus; species Trachelipus rathkii. The sequence goes on along the minus strand of JABUQX010083758.1, from coordinate 3,973 downwards.
TATTAAGTATAGGTATACTCAGGATTAATATTACCTAATTAATCTTAGTTAAGTGTTAAAATAAAAATGATCTAGAAATTACTTAGATTATAAACTCATAAAAATTAATGAACATATAAGTTCCAAACACCTAAGAAATAAAAATAATGCTAATAAAATCATAACTAATTTATTAAACCAAAATAAATACCATATAACAATAAAAAATTATGTGTAACTAGGCATTTAAATCATATATTGCTCATAAATAAAATTTTTCGATAAATTAAATATTTCTAGTTTTAACGTTATTACTTTGTAGACCTGTCCACTGATATGAACACCTTGTATGTTGTACGTTTTACGTTCGCATGTTAATACTATAATAGTTTTCACAGTATTTATAGGTTCATTGGTCTTCTATTTTTCTATATATTCACATATCATAATATATTACTACTATTAAATATAACTTAATTTATACTATTTTATATATACTATTATATCTAATTTAATATATATCTATTTATTTCAATATTAATACATATGATTATTAATGTATATATCTTCTCCTGTTATATATCAATATTACTACTAAGTTTATTACCAGTATTCTTATTATATTATTCTATTATACTATATATTATCTATTTATACATATCACTTCACTAGTTTATTATCTACTCAGACATATATGATTTATATATCTATTACTTAACGCTCCTAACACTCTGAGAAGCTCTAGGGAGGTCTTCGATATATACAATAAATATACAAATTTACTCAACAGGTAGCTAATTCTCTCATATAGTATACTCATAACACATTAGAATTGATTCTTCCAGTAGTGTATGAGCGAAAATGATATTTTTATTTTCTATTACCTCTGTTTCCAGGAACTCCCATCCATCATAGTTTTTTTCTGAGCTAGCCTGAGAAATTTACGTTAGGTTTAGGAGAGTTTTTCTGTTCAATTTAGTTATTCTTCTTCTTAAAAATAAGGTCCAAGAAATAGTTAAGTTATAGTTTATAAGTATTAAGGTGTTAACGTCTAAGTTAACGTAAACGTTTATTAGTTGAAAACGATAGAGTGAACAAATTCTATAGGGTACTTTACTAATTTAACTTAAGCTATAGGTATAGGTTAGGGTATCTATAGGTAGATAAGTGTTATAGTAGTTAGGTCACTCATTATAGTTAGTAGTGATTATATTGGATAGTTTTAGTTCAAATAATAGCGTAATTCGAGCAGAATATAAAATTATAAAATCATATGATATTTATTTGATTATTGTCGCTATTATGTTTTATCAAATTACTTACTATTATTATGTTATTATTATTTTAGTATAGGCTACTGTGAAAATTTTTGTTTTTTTTTCATTACGCACAGCTTCACTCATCGTTCCGTATTGAGTGTTAGCTCATAAAAGAATTACATAAAAAAACTATAGTAAATAAACTATATAACTATAGTATAGTAATAATAGTATTATATACTATATATATATTTACTTCATAATATTTAATACTATATATATTATACTATATTACTATTATATACTTTACTTACTATTATATTATATATAATATTTATATATATATCTAATCTTTATTATTTACATCATTATATATTTATCTCACTTATATATTACTTCATATATATTACTATATACTTATCTATATTAATATAGTTATTATTATATATAACTATATTATAATATCTAATATTCAATATTTTAATATATTCACTAATTCTATTTTATTACTACTATATATCACTCTTATATCTTTACTATACTATATTTATACTATACTATTACTAAATTTATCTATTACGCTGCCGTGATAGGTAGCAATTTTTTTGGGTTGCTTTGAGATTTAGTGAACATCTATATTATACTAATTTTATATTACTATTATATATATACTATATATATATTTATCATTATATATATTATACTCTACTATTAATATACATTTTAAACTAATTTATCCTAATAATCTAGATCAGTATTAATTTTAATTTACTTTCTAATATTATATAATAAAACATATATTATATCATTATATATATAGTTAAATATATATTTACCTATAATATATTATATTAATTACATATATATTCCGAATATAATATTAATCATATATATGATATTTTATTTTATTATCAATCAATTTATTAATATATATTTATCTACCTATATATTAATATATATATATAATGTTTTTTTCAATATATATTATATAATATATTTTTAATATCATATTATATAATATTTATAATATCTATATACTATTGATTTTCAAATATTCTTTACATATATTCTATTAATCTTGATATATATATCATATTCTATATATTATACTTTATTAATGATATATATTATACGCTATATTATTATATTACTTATTTAATATTATTAATTACATATTTATTTCCAGTATATAAATACATATCTTATAAAGATATTTAATTAACAATACTCATGATATATATAATGTTAAAGAGTTTATTTCTATTTGTTGTATTTCTATTTATCTTTATACTACTATATCTTCATATCTAGTATTATCATTAATCTCTTCATTATTACTTATCATAGCTACTTTACGTCTCTATTATACGTACTTACTACTCTTATATATATTAATATTTCATTATGTACTCTATTCTCTTTATATATAATTAATACTATATTGAATATAGTATATATTATATAATTTCATTAATAATATCTTAATTATTAACTATGATATATATATATATATATATAAGTATTCTTTTATTCAATATATATTGTAAATTTATTCTGAGTAGAAGACTGACTATCATCAAGATTATAACTTATGTTAAACTGCTAATAGTATATTTGGATACCAACTTAATGCGTATGCTATGATAGCATACTCTCACAGCTACTGTCATTCCATGAAAGATAATTTAGTATGAAAGAAATATATATATGTAATATATTATTACATATTAATATATTAATATATCTATATTACTATTATATATATTAGTAATAGTGATACTTTTTATATACTTTAAGTTTAGATTATTTATACATTATTTACATACTTAATTTATTACCTATATATTAATTTATTATATTATATATACTTACTTAATACTATTATATAATTACTATATTAAAATTAACTTTATAATCTAATTATTGCATTCTTCACTATATCCATATATTTATATACTATATTACTAACTATATATTAACTATTTATATCATTTATGCACTATATTTATCATATTTATAACTAATAGATTATATTAATATATAATATATCATAATATAGTATTATATTAATCATACTATATTTAATCTTATATATATATAATATATGATATCAGCTAAATTGATACTATATTATATATATACTATATAATATTTTAATACATATTAATATCTCTCTTATATATTTATATATATTATATATACTATATATATTTATACTATTACTATTATATAATTAACTATTAAATTAATAGATATGCTAGTCTATATATAACTAATATTAAGTACTATCTATGGCCTATGACTTATATATAACTTAAATATACTATATATATTAATATATATATATATATATATATGACATTTAATTATATACTATATATTATATCTATATATATACTTACTATATTTTTAGCTTATTAATATTAATTATTAATATACTATATATCATATCTTATTATATATACTTGCTAATATATCCAAATTATTCACATTATATATATATACAAGTTATACTCTCATATATAATAATATATATATTAATTGTATATATTTTTACTACTCATACTATATATATATATATCTATACTTTTCTTCATATATATATTATATCATATTATTCTTAACTATAACTATATATTATTTATTTACTATTATCATTTACTAATATAACTACTTAATATTTTCATATTTTACTATTCATATTTACATAGTTATCATGATTGCTTATACTAGAT
>JABUQX010083757.1:17500-22500 GCA_015478945.1 Trachelipus rathkii | reverse complement strand
ATAAAAGCTTGGATGGTTTCCTTCAGGTCAAAGAACCTCTCCAGCATTTTCCCTCTGGAAAGCCAACGAACGTCAGAATAATAAACAACATCCTCATGCTGTGAATATATCTCGGACAAAAAAAAATTGAAATTCCTGGTTGAGGACCTCGTGATCTGATGAAGTTCGCCACTTTTATGAGCCTTCATTACTTCCTTAAAGCTTAAAGACCTTGCTCATAAATTCTGCTGGTGTATTATACAGTGATAATGCATTATGTCGGGTAAGACGTCCTCTCTTTTTTTTATCAAAGCACCAAGTCCCTCATTTTTTAACAGACATATTTGCAAACTTCAGATTAGATCTATTTAAAACTACTAATAAACTTTCAAATATATCACACCCCTTTCTAGTTCCTTTCATGGGATATATACCTGCCATCTCTTCATAAATATTAAAATTATCATCAATACCACGAATAAAAACTGCCATCTGAGCTGTATCGGCCAAGTCCGTGTTCTCATGAACACCAATTGAATAAAAATTGAACTTCGAAGTAGATCTTTGAGAGAATTTTTTATATTTCCTGCCAACTCTTCAATTCTTCTGGAAACAGTGACTCCTGAAAGGCTGATTTTTGAAAAAAAGATGCTTTTGAGGTGGGCATAATATATCTGCAGCAGATTCCAAGCACTCTTTTATAAATACACCATCTGTGAAAGGTTTTGATTTTGAAGCTATTTTTTCAGCTATAACAAAGCTTGCCTTCACAATGGCCTCACTATCCTCAGTTTGTCTCTTGAACGTACGTAGTTGGTCTTGTAACTATTTTGTTAAAGCTACCACTTTATCAAATCGAAATTGACCTTGAAACACATCAAAATTTGCAGCATGTTTAGTTTCATAATGCCTTTTTAAGTTGTACTCTTTCAGGAAAGCAAGTGATTCGTGACACAACAAACATACCGGCTTGTTACGAATTTCAACAAAACAATACAAATTTGTCCACTTCTGTTGAAAAACACGAAATTCATCCTCAAAGAAAAATCTTATTTAATATAAGCCGTTATCGTTTTTGCATTTGTGCTTACGAAACGTAAGAAATGCTAAAGTTTGCGTTCGTTTATGTCAATTTTAGCACAAATTTAGAATGCTCACCAAACTTCAGGAATTTCTTAAGGATTCTGTAAGGTTGCTATTTCCCGTGCTTTCCGAATTTAGGAAAATGCTTATGAAAAAATGTAAACAAACCAAATTATTGCAGGGAACAGGCAGGCAATAATTTTAATTTTTTTTTTTTTTTACAATAAATAAGGAAGGTTTTTGAGTAATGACTTTAAAAATAATAAAATTGTGCCAAATATGTGTGGTATTCATATTTTTTTCCTGCTTGATATATTCATAAAAAAATATGATTAAGTTTTTACTATGTGGTAGGCCCGTTTGAATTTGTGACACCTGATGATTCTTTCAATAAAAATCGGCTTTAATATTAAGTTTGCATTAAAATGTATAATTTTTGGTGAAGATCTGTGCCACCCAGTTTTTGTAATTATGCCTGTAGTTTAATATTTGCCTCTTTATATGAAAATATGCACGAGACATGGTATAACCCTAGAGACGTATGGTATAACTCTCCCTAGAGATGTATGGTATAACCCTATGGCAGGCAGCCAGTGTTTTATTACAGATTTTGAGCTATATATATATATATATATATATATATATATATATATATATATATATATATATATATATATATATATATATATATATATATATATATATATATATATATATATATATATATATATATATATATATATATATATATATATATATATATATATATATGGCATTACTGAAGCAGGGACTCGGCTGAAATTTTGATATTATCAAGAAATATAGATAGCAAATTGGTTCTAATATATGAAAAGTATGATAAAAATCAACATATAAATATTTAAATACCAGTTTTCAGTAAGCTATTAAAAATTTTATTATTTCATAGGAAAGCGGCCATTTTTGATTTCATAGTCTATGAATGATATTAGTAAATGTAGAGTTCCGTTGAGTCCAAATAATATATGAATGCTGTATTAAAACTATAAACATTTAATGTACAAAAATGGTATCAATAATTTATTTGAAGTTTTTTCTTTTTTAGATTTTCATACATTTTATGTTTATAGTTTCAATAAAAAAAATAAAAGATAATTAATGCTACGGAAATTATAACCGACTCGTTTTACTTTATACATGGCAGGGATGGCACGAAAAAATCAAATGAAAAAATCAACTGATTTTTTTTATTTGATTTTTGTATAAAAAATCATGATTTAAAAAAAATAAAAAAATTTTATATATATATATTTTTAACTTTTTTTGTATATTTAAGTGATTTAATTTCAATAGAAATAAAAAATTAAAATAAAAGTAAATAAATTATGAAGTTTTTAATATATTTTTTCAATTTTCAACAAACTATTCTTTAGTGTTGCTGTTTCAGTGTTTCCATTTTAAGATTTTGAACCCAGAGCTAGGGCCTAGGGTTAAAAATTGAAAATTAATGCCAGATGCAGACTAATTATATATATTGTTTTTGTATAATGTCGTATAAGATATGTTAGGCCAGTATTTGATTATTGTCTATAATTTTAGCCCCCTTATTAGAAAAGACATAGATATGCTGGAGAGGGCGCAACGTAAAGCAACGAGGAGGGAGATTTTTGGCTTTGAGGATAAGAATAGGCGTGAAGTTGTCTAGATAGGCCCATGCGGCTTCTTAAGTATTATTCTTATTTATTATTTATTATGGGTTGACTGGGACATTCTAGAGGGGCCAATGTGGCTTCTTAATTATTAATTTTTATTGGTTGACTGTGACAGTCTAAATAGGACCATGCGGCTTCTTAAGTATTATTCTTATTTATTATGAGTTGACTGGGACATTCTAGAGGGTCAGTGCGGCTTCTTAATTATTATTTTTAATTATTAATTATTATTAGTTGACTGGGACAGTCTAGATAGGCCCATGCGGCTTCTTAAGTATTATTCTTATTTATTATGGGTTGACTGGGACATTCTAGAGCCTAGAATGCAGCCAATCAATAATTAATTTTATTGGTTGACTGGGACAGTCTAAATAGGACCATGCGGCTCCTTATTTATTATGGGTTGACTGGGACATTCTAGAGGGGCCAATGCGGCTTCTTAATTATTATTCTTAATTATTAATCATTGTTGTCCCAGTCAACCCATAAAAATTAAGAATTACAAATAATTTTTAATAATAATTAATGAACAGTAATTATAATCAAAGTTTACGTCTCTTTATAATATAGGTCATGGATTACACATATCCATACACATCTAACCAACACATACCTACAAAACCGCCCAAATAACAGTTTACTAAGCACCCCCCCAAAGCTCTCCCCAATAGAAGAAACCTGTCCAGAAGAGGCCAAATGGACCTCGCCTGGAGCAGATCAGGTCACCACCCAAAACTCATGCAATATAAATATAGATTCAAACTAGACAACGTCACCTCCCCCACTTGCACCAGATGTCACAATTCCCAAGACACAATAGAGCACCTCCTTCTGGGGTGCCCTGCTCTCGACGCCCCCCGCGCCGACTTCTCTATATCTTCTCTTCTCGACCTGTGGAATCGCCCAGTGGCGGCAGCCGGCTTCCTGGAGGCAGTGTGGCCCTCCAATTAAGGTGGGCGAGGGGCAGAAAGTATATATATATATATATATATATATATATATATATATATATATATATATATATATATATATATATATATATATATATATATATATATATATATATATATATATATATATATATATATATATATATATATATATATAGATAAAATCAATAAAAAAAAAAAACATCGACCTTTAAAAAAAACCCACCCATTTTCTCGGCTTATACTAGGTCTAGAACCAAAATTTTTTTCCCCCCTTCTAAATACATCGATTATGATTGAAAAAATGTATTATCATCATTCTGGGTTGATTTGTCTTCCCAGGAAAAATTTTTCGGATTTTCAAAATTTTTTGATAAATTTGGACAATTTTTTGCGAATTTTCAGCTTTGCAAACTGCAAAAAATTAAAAAATGGTCTAAAAAATGCAAATTTTTTTAATTAAATATGTTAAACCCATCCTTTATCTCATCCCATAACAAATACCATAAATTTTTAGGCAACCACTAACACACAGGTACCCCTGAAAGTGAAAGTAAAAAAAAACCCATATGCCTTTAAAAAAAACCCAACTTCCAATTGAACTCAAAACAAGTAGGCATATGCTTAATGACACTATGCATAATGTATAAGTGCTATTTTTTAAGTTTTGCCATTTGGGGGGGCCATAATACCACATATCTGCCGATACCTTACAATATTAACCACTATACAAAAAAACACCTTCCAAAAAATATATGTTTTACTAAAAACAAAACAATTCCTTTAAAAAGAATATTTAAAGCCTTTAAAATTATTATAAATATAAATATATATATAAATTTTTTATTTTTTATTTATATAAATTTTTTATAACGAACTAAAGGGATGCACTTGGGCAGATATAAAAACATCCAAAATCCATTCCTTATCCATGACTTTTATGATCTTTTACAAGAACAGTTAGAAAAATTTAAGTTATTTGATCATCCAGAATGCATCTGGAATTTAGATGAATCTGGATTCCCACTAGATCCCAACAATACAGAAACTATTTCTCTACAGGGCCAGAAAGTGGTGAAAGTTATTGCAGGGACAGGGCGGGAAAACATAACCGTTTTGGCAGCCTGTAATGCTGCTGGCGAAGCTTTGCCACCACTAATTGTATACACATCAAAGGCATTGAGACTAGATTCGATTCTTCCAGAGTGGGGCGGTGATGAAGGTATCGCTGTGAGAAACACCTTTTATGGTTTAAGTAGAAATGGCTGGATGAACACTGATATTTTTGAAGATTGGTTTTGCATGTTTGCAGAAAAAA
>JABUQX010083757.1:0-12500 GCA_015478945.1 Trachelipus rathkii | reverse complement strand
TGGAATAGCTAAATAGTATTTTGATGGGTTTGACATATAATATATATATATATATATATATATATATTATATATATATTATATATATATATTATATATAATATATATATATATATACATATATATCATATATATTATATATATATTACCTATATATATATAGAAATTTATATATATTATATATATATCATATATATATATATATATATATAATATATATAAGTATATATATATAATATATATATATATATATATTATATATATATATATATATATAATATATATATTATAATATGGTATATTATATATAATATATATATATATCATATATATAGAAATTATATATATATAATATATATATATATATATATATATATATATATATATATATATATACTATATATATATTATATACTATATATATATAATATATATATATGGAATTTAACATTTTTGGACTTTTTGAAAAAGATGGATCCGCTCAGATGAAAGCTGTCAATAACCTATATATATATATATATATATATATATAAATATATATATATATATAATATATATATATATACTATATATATATACATCATATATATTTTTAATGACAGATTATATTACCATATATTATATATTATATAATATATATATATATATATATAATATATATATATATATATATATATATATAATATATATAAATATATATAATATATATATATATATTATACATATATTATATATATACAAAATTTAACATTCCTTGGACTTTGAAATATTTTGGGCCGCTTCATACGAAAGCTTTCCATTAAACCTATATATATATATAATATATAATATATATATATAACTAATATATATATTATATATATAATTATTATATCATATATATATTTATATATATATATATATATATATATATATATAGCATATCTTTTCTTCTTCTTCATCTTCTTATCTTTTCCCAAGAATGGGAGTAAGGTGCGGGACGGCATCGGAAAAAGGAAAAGCAGATAGAAGAACATGACACCAAAGAACAAACACAAAGCCCAGCTATACCGCCACCTCACTACCATTAGTTAAGTGGGGAACCCATCGCAAGTCAGAAATCCACCCTAAATCTTCATGGACAGCCGATGGACCCTCAACTAATGGTAGATCACGTCAATTAAGGGTTCACCTTTGGCCCAGGTGGGCCCACAAAACCATACACCCCTCACAAAACCTCGACATTCATCCTGTTATACACCTTTCTCTCTCGCCTCTACCAAACTCACATTTCTCTCCTCTCAAAACATTCCTTTATGACTCAATCCACTTTTTCTTCGGTCTCCCAAGCCGGTTCGTTTCCCAAACAACACTCACCACTTATTACATCGCCTTAACAACCTTACTATCATTCATCTTTCCATATTGACCAAACATCTCAACATTACTTCATTTATTCTCTCATTTACCCTTCGCCACACACACCACTCATTCAATACGTTCATCTTCTCTTATATCAATTCTTCTCACCCGAGCACACCCTAAGCATATATATATCTATATATAATTATATTATATAAGTCACCTCAGATATATATATATATATAGTATATATATATATATATTATATATATAATATATATTAATATATATATATATATTAATATTATTATATACTATATTATATAATATATTATTTTCTTTTTTATTTGCTAAAGTAAGTGCGAAGCTCCCAAAAAAAAAAAAAAATCGCTTCAAATGTTTTTTTTTTTTTTTTTTTTTTTTAATTTTTTCCTTTTTTTATAACTTTGATACAAATTCTTTTTCTTCTCACTCCCCTCAAAATCGAAAGAAAAACATTTTTGCATTTATTGACAGCGTACATTAGTAATTCACCCTCGAAAGCAGGGAAGAAACCTCTTAGTGGTTTTGAGGGTTCCAAACATCATCGTGTTTTCTCAGGTCTTTCCACACGTCTTCTCTTCCCCTTTTCCTTTTGTTCGCTTTGTTTATTTATTTAATAGTTTTTATTTTCGTGGGCGTTTTCCGTTTTTTTCCCCTCATGTTCCCTCTTTCATTTAACTAAATATACACAGGGACTCGAAGGTAACAATTATGTTACCCCCGACATCCCTTTTCAGCTAAATAGTTGGCTTCATTCATCCACTATTATATATATATATATATATATATATATATATATATATATATATTATATTATATATATATAGCCCTATTATATAATAGATTAGTAAACATAATAATATATTATATCATATAGATATATATAATATAATATATACCTACTATATTATATATATATATATATATATATCTCTATAAGTAAACATTATATATGTGGCGTATCCAAGGGGGGCCAGGGGGGCCATGCCCCCTGAAATTTTCTAGACACTAAAAAAATTTAAAGTATTAATCTGTTAATAATATGAAAGTGCAAAGGCTTAAAATCTAATTTGATATAACTTCAGTCGCTGTCAGGGACAAATTCTCGTAAGTCCTTTAGTTAAAAACCTAAACTGAACCACTGCAAAGAAAAATTGCAAACATGAAATTTCAGGAGGGGGGGGATTTTTAGAAGAATGTGTAAGGTCTCACAGATCTGGTATTGAATTGCTTACCAAGAGATTAACAAGTTCCAACCAAATACGACCAACATTCCTACTTCGACCCACAAACTATTATCTGTACATCAGTTTTCTATACCATTTATTTGTGAAATCAAGGGTACATGCTACAAATAGCTTAGATGTGTTTAAATCAAAAGAAATTATTTCTTCCTCTGCAATTGTCATAACCCGAAAAGGTTTTAATGTGCCTATGAGAGATAGAAAGATTGTGTAACATTTTACTAGGAAGACCTCGAAAGCCCCAATTGGAGATTTAGTAAAAGCAGAATGGGATTTATGGACGTTGAAATGACACACACCAGAGGTAGTGAAACAAACTCCAAGAGACGGACTAGTCTTCTGTGGCAGTCATCAATTTTCCAAATATTTTGACTCTTTTGCAAAACTGGCATTTTACCCGTGATCTACTGCTTCAGATAGAAAGAAGTTTTTTCAACATTAAAGACTTCTGAAAAGCTACTTGAGAAATACCTATTGGAGGATGAAGACTTACTGGACTTCAGTGGCCGGCTTCGTATGGTCAAATTCTTGAGTAGGCAAACACAATATAATATATATATATATATAGATATATATATATATATATATAATATATATATATTATATATATTATATAATATAATAATATATAATACACTCCATATATATATAATATATACATATATATATATTATATATATCATATATATATATATTACTTATTATATAATATATATATATATATATATACTATATATATATTTAATATATATAATATAATATATATATATATATATATATATATATATATATATATTATATATAGATATTATATATATGTATGACTTTAAATTTAGCGACAATGTTAATGTAAAGAGACATGAATCGGTCTCCCACATATTCTAACTTGAATTCAATGGGCCTCATACACTCGAAAAGAATTAGTCATTACAAGAAGCTTAAATCGAATAGCGATTTCCAATAATCCCGTGTATTATAAAACTAACAGCCAATTGTCTATTAACAACCACAGTTAACACACAAAATCGTAATAAATTAAAATAAAAAAAAATAGGAAAATCGTATTATGAATAAGTAAACTACCCCACAAAATTCACTCACATTATTAATATAGAAAACGGAGCTAATGCTGGTCGGCAGAGGCATGCTACAATTCGCCCAGGAAGAGTCTTGACTCAACGCGGTTTCTTAGACTGATTTTGAGTCAATATTTTTAAGTGCAATTACGAATTAAATAAGTCGTATAAGAGATGATCAAGTAGCATAAAATATTAATTAGTTAATTATTATAATTATGTTAATAATCATATTATTATTATTCTTGCACGGCAATCTGAACGCGATGGTTTAAAAAAAAAATGACTGGCTTAACGAGCTCGTCAGCACATAAACTTTTGCCTAGCCTCAGTAAATAAGGAATATTTTCTTGACTTCCGAGACAGTAAACAATTTCCACCGATGCCTACTATTAAAAAAGGAACGAGTAGAAATTGATGACGGCATTTCTTACAGTTAGCCTTCAAAAGAAAACATCTTGTAAAAAATAAATTTACTTTCTATTTTCAATATATATATAAATATATATATAGTATATATATATATATATATATATATATATATATAATATAAAACTATATATACTTCTGTATATACATTTACTTATATATCTATATATTTTTCTTCTATATATATAATATATATATAATATATATATATATATATATTTAATATAATGTATATATATAATATATATACTATATATAATATATATTATTATATATATATATATATATATATATATATGTATATATATATATATATATATATATATATATATATATATAATATGCTGCTTTTTAATATTTTTTGGGGCTTCACTAAGGCATAGGCGTTGCCTACTCTCCACCCCAAAAAAAAGCCGCCACTATATATATATATATATATATATATAATATACCTTAGTATATAATATATATATATAATATATTATTATATATATATATAATATATATAAATTATATTAATATATAATATATTATATTATTATTTGTTTTATATAGATATATATTCTCTCTATCTACACACTCACTCCATTATATATATATATATATATATATATATATAATATATTATATATTATAATATAAATATATATATATATATATATATAAATATACTAATTCTTAAATATAATAATAATATATATATATAATATATAATTATATAATTATACAAATTATATATGATATATATATATATGTATAATTATATATATATATATATATATATAAAGTTGGATACAAAAAAAGGGACCCCACGGATGGCCCGTCAACAACTTATTCACTTAAAAGGAAAAAAAAAAAAACAATGGGAGAATTTATTATGAATTACATTAAATCATACCTTACCTAAAATTGTTATTTAATCGGTCCTGACATGAGATGTAGATATCATTGCGGCAGTGGAGCGAAAAAACGTCTGAGGGGGGATAACGATCCTTTTATTTCTATGTCAATAATATTTCGATGTATGTAGAGATGAGGGCAAGTCCCAATAATCTTTATCCTTCCAATGAGTATTCAAGTAGGTTTCATAAGTCTGTTTTTAATTGCTTGAAAAAGGATGTCTTTTATCACTGAGAGCCCATAAAACGTGGTTCTTAAAATATTGCCAGAATTTCTAGCAGCAATGATGTAAAATATGTGGAATTGTTGACTTCGTAACAAGAAACTGGTGCCATCATAATTCGGTTTTTTTGGAGCGACTCCTCGGTTGTGCATCTTGTTCGATTGCCGCATTTTCAACTCTCCATAAAATATTCCCATTCTGTTTTATGTTTACTTAAATCTTACCATTTTGGCTTTTCGAGATCTTCCTTATGTAAATATTAACATATCTTTTATATTTCTCATTTGTGGCACCATTACACCCGTCTTCGGTTATGACAAATTTGCAAGGACAATCGTAGTACAACACGTGGCAGAGAGGTGAGAGGACATCTTGTGGTTGATAAATGGGATTTTATAAAAAATGGCTAGCTGTGCCTATGCGATATAATAAAAGTCTGTTGGGTCAGAAGTGGAATGAATTGGTCCTGTATTTTTTTGAGGCAATTTTTAATTCTTGGTTAACAAGCAATTTCAATACTCAATTTCAGATCAAGATGCCGTTACCAGTCTTTAAAAATCAGTCTGAAATTCTAATGGTATTGCATTTTCTATCTGAGATTTTCAACGTTTCAGTCTTTACTAATGGGATTACGAGATATTGTTCCTGACAGCCGACAAATTAGTATATAAAATTAATCTTAACTTCTGACTTTATATTATTAACGGGATATAATACCTTTAAAAAATTTTATACGCAGTTGTCTATAAATTTCGGGGGACCATGGCCCCCCCTGACCCCCATCTAGAAGACGGCACTGCTTATATATATATATATATATATATATATATATATATATAGTGAAATATATAAACTTTTATATATTTTTCATTTACATAATATTATATATGCTTATTATCTATATATATATATATATATATATATAATATATATATAATATTATATATAAATTATATATAATATATATCAGTAGTGGAGTGATGGATGGACGATATTTTGAAATTCTTGACGTGACGGATGACGTGGACCGATGACGACTTATAGTAAATTTTGACGAATTGGACACGATGCGATGTCGATGACCGATTATTTGGAAAAAATATATTTTAAAAATTTCTCTCTTCTCTCTCTCTCTCTCCTCTATATATTATATATATATTATATATATATATATATATATACTATATATATATATTAAATATATATATATTATTATATATAATATACTATATATATATTATATATAATATATATCATGCAAGGCTGTAAGACAGGCGGGGGGTCAGTAGGGGTATCAACGCCTCCCGAAACTTATCTTGGGAGCGAATCAAAATTTTTTTGATTCTTTAAGTCTTTAATAATAATAATAATAATATAATGAATAATTAATAATAATAATAATAATAAAATAAAATAATAAATAATAATAAATCAATAATAATAATTAATAATAATAATTAATAATAATAATAATAATAAATAAATAATAATAATGAATAATTTCATAATTATTAATTTATAAATTATAATTATAATTATAATGAAATTGTAATAATAATAATACATAATAATAGATAATATAATAATAATAATAATAATAATTAATAATAATAAAATAATAATAATACATAATAATCAATAATAAACATCACATGATTGATTGAAAGTGATTTATTTATATAATGTAAATGAAGTGAGACTTGTGGTTGTTATGGGTCCGTAGCGATTTTTTAGAGTCAAGTGGTGTCCTTCATATATGTTTAAAATATTTAGACCAGGACTTAAATGTGAGGTTTCCAAGTTTGCAGATTTTTGATTAGACAATTGGCTACCTCCAGTAAGGAATATGATGTATGTATGTATAAAGATTTAAAATGAAAAGGAGGAAGCGCTATAATCAGATTGATTGGGGATGAAGCAGGTGTCATCTCCTTCTTCAACTAAATTCTCTTTCTGCTCCTCATAATCCATGGTTCGATCGTGCTGATTCTCTGGCCATTCAGGTAGAGACAGTGCGTATCGGGGGTGGAAAAAATTCTCGTTCATCCCATCACTCTCGCTAATCTTTCATTAACTAGACAATCGGTCTGGGGATTACTCTCTCGTACGAGGCAAAGCGGGCTTTCATCAAGCGAAAGTGCGCTAACTTCCTCCTTGTTCTTCTACTTGACAAATCTTTCTGGCTCTTGCCAAAAAACATCTCTAACAACTTTCGTAAATCTGCCTTTCCTCCTCTTATTCGATCAGATGGTTCTGTTGCTAATTCTCCGAACTGAAAAGGTCAATCTCTTCTGGCCTCCATTTTCCTCTAACTCAACCTGGACGATCTGGCATTCCTCTTCCTCCCCCTTCGCCTCTCAGGATGTGCCTATGTTTTTGCTTGTGGATTACATTTGATCGGCGCTGCATGCGAGGCTCCTGAGATCTATAACGTGGAGGAAGGACGGGTGGGCCGGATGGCATCCTCCCCGAATCTTTGAGGGCAGTTGGCTTTTTTTTTTTCCGTGGTATCCTCGCCCTCGTTCAACTATACTTCGCTATGTCTCGATACTAGCCATTATCGTTCAGCATGTTGGAAGCTCGCACATATCCAACTATCCGAAAAAAGAAGCCGCTCCTGATAATTCTAACCTATCGCCTATAGCTCTCACTTGTTATTCTATCTAGAATCTTTGAAACCTTCTCAACTCTCACTTCTTAGATCATCTGGAAAATCATTCCGATCGCCAGTACGACTCGCCAGTACGGCTTTAAGCGCTCGAGGTCTACTGGCGTTATACTTTCCTATCTAACCGATTTTATGGTTTTCCGCCTAGGACTACGGGGAGGACTTGCATGGTGGTGCTGAACATATCCAAAGCATTTGACCTAGTATGGCACGCGTCACTGCATTCTCCAGCCTCCCGTCTGGGTCCTCCTTCTCTTTGCTTAATTAAAGGGAGACTTCATAACTAGACCCCCTACCTTTTGTTGAAAGCAAAATCAAAATTTTTCCATTTTTTTTATTATCTAAGTTAGTAGAAAAATTCCTCCTGAAACATCACTGGGTTTAATTATTTTAAAAATTTAAATAGTTTTTAGATACAGAAATTTATTTAGAGAGGTGTCGAATTAAAAAATTTCAATTCCAGTCAAAAATTCCAGGTAGGATTCAAAAAGTGTTTTACTTTATAATTATAGAAAATCTAATTTTTTTTGTACATATTTCAACCTCTAAGCTCATTCATTCCGGTTTTACTCAGTCCAAATAAAATGGAGCCGAGCCGGAGCCTGCGGTAATTTTTTTCATGAAATAATTTTTTTAAGATGAAAAACTGTATTGGCAGAACTGTGCTGATACAATTTTCCAAATGATAACAGAATCCTTAGTCGGTCCGGAATCCGGATCCGGATCAGAAGTCAGAGCCGGAGTCGAGAGTCGGAGCCGGACCGGAGCCGGAGCCGGAGCCGCGAGCCGGCGTATTGATTTTTTTTTCGAAGAATATTTTTTTTAGAAGATCTGCTGAACACATTTCAAATAGTCAGAAACTTGATTCGGATCACGGGAGCTGAAGTCGAAGTTGAAGCTCGGAGCTGAAGCCTGAGCCTGAGCCGGCAGCCTGGGCTATGATTTATTTTCTAAAAATTATTTTTCTACGACTGAAAAATTTAATGCGCAGAAGACGTACTGAACTAATTTTCAAATAATACAAAACCTTAGTCAGATCGGAGCCGAAGGTGAAGTCGAAGCCGGAGCTGGAGCGAGAGCCGGAGGGCCGGAGCCGGAGCCGGAAGCGGAGCCGTGGATATGAATTTTTTTCAAAAAATATCTTTTTTAGGCGAAAAATGTATTGCAAGAAGACCGAACCTGAACAATTTATCAAATAGTGCAGAATTCTTACGCTCGATCCAGATCCGAGTCGGAGCCGGCAGTCGAAGTGGGAGCAAGTCAGAGCCGTGCCGGTAGTTTTGATTTTCTTTCGAAAAAATATTTTTCTGTAGATGAACAAATTATTTGCCAGAAGCAAGTGTACACTTGCTGAACAATTTTCCAATAGTGCAGAACCTTAATTGGATCCGGATCCGGAGAGGGAGCCGGATTCTGGGAGCATTTATCGTGGTAAATTTTTTTTTAAGAAAAATTTTTTTTAGGGATGGAAATTTGTTGCGCAGGACAGACGTTGCTGAAACAGGTTTCAACTAGTGCAGAAAATCCTTAGTCAGATCATGAGCGAAGGTGAAGTCGGAGCCAGAGCTCGGAAGCCGGAGCCCGCGAGCCGGAAGCTGGAGCCGGAACATGGTATGAATTTTTTTCAAAACAATATTTTTTTACAGTGAAAATTTAATGCCAGCAGACGCACTGAACAATTTTCAAATAGTGCAAAAACCTTAGTCAGGTCCGGATTCGGATTCGGAGACGGATCCTGGGTATAAATCTTTTTTCAAGAAATAATTTTTCTTAGATGAAAAAATTTATTGCCAAGAAGATTTGGCAAACCCCACACCCCCACCTCCGCAAACACCACATAATTATTCAACAACTAGACGCATGGCACACACAGCCCACATCACATATAACATCCGGAGATTCCACCCCGCGATTGGATCAGGACCGGGAGCCAGATTCACAAGGTCGGAGATGGAGTGCGGCAGCCAGAGTATGATTCTTTTCGAAAAATATTTTTAAGGTGAAAATTTTAATTGATAGAAGACGTTGCTGAACAATTTTCAAATAGTTCAGAAACTTTAGTCGGATCCGGAGCCGGAGCCGGAGCCGGAGCCGGAGCCAGAGCCTGAGCCGGAGCCGGAGCCGGATCCTGGGGATGAATTTTAAAAATATATTTTTAGGGGAAAACTTTATTGCCAGAAGTTACTGAACAATTTTTAAATAGTTCAAAATCTTCAGTTCAGTCCGAGCCGAAAAGTTGAAGGTCGGTGATTGGAGTAGGAAGGCCGGAGCTTGGAGTCCAGAGCCGGAGCCTGCGGTATTGAATTCTTTTCTTCAAAACACATATTTTTTCTTCAAAAAATATTTTTTTAGGTGAAAAATTTAATGCCAAGAAAACGTACTGAACAATTTCAAATAGCTGCAGAAACTTCTAGTCTGGTCCGGAACGGATTCCAGATTCGGAAGCCTTCATCCTTGGAATATAAATTTTCAAGACGATAATTTTCTTAACATGAATATTTTATTCCAGACAGACTTGCTGAAACCAATTTTCAATAGCTGCAGAATCTTAATCCGGATCGATTCGAGAGTCGGAGCCGGAGTTGATAGTTCGGAGCGGAGATGAGTTTTTTTCGAAAAAATATTTTTGTTGAAAAATTATTGATAGAAGAAGTGCTTGAACAATTTCACAATAGTGCAGAACCTTAGTCCAGATCGAAGCGAAGCCGAACACTCGGAGGCCGGTTGTCTCGGACCGGAGCGGAGCCGGATCCTGAACCTGGGTATTATTTCTTCAAAAAATATCTTTTTTCAGGCGAAAAATGTATTGCCAGAAGACCGTGATTGAACAATTTTCAATAGTTACAGAAACCTTAGTTCGGATCCGGAGCCGGACCGAACCCGGAGCCGGAATCCGAACCGGGAGCGAACCCGGAGCCGGGTCCTGAGTATGATGAATTTTTTTTAAGAAAATTTTTTAGCTGAAAAATTTATTGAAAGAAGATGTGCTGAACAATTATTCAAATAGTGCAGGAGACCTTGTGGATCGGATCAGGAGCCAGGATCCGGAGTCGGATCCGGCAGCCGGATCTTGCTTTAAATATTTTTCAAGCAATATTTTTTAGTTTGAAAAATGTTATTGCCAGAAGACTGCCTGACTAATTATTCAAAATAGTTCAAAACGCTTTAGTCGATCCTGATCCGAGGAATCCGGAGTTGGTTACCGGCAGCCGGAATTAGCAGGCAGGATCCTCTTTATAAATCTTTTTTCAAGACATATTTTCTTAATAGAAAATTTCATCTGCCCGGAAACGTGACTGAAAAGTTCCACATTGTGCCAGAAACTTAGTTGATCCGATTCAGAGTCGGAAACGTGAGACGGATTCGGGTATAATTGAACCCATATACACCCACCCATGTTCATAAATAATTTTTAGGTGAAAAATCTTAATGCCAGAAAACGTACTGAAACAAACTTTCAAAAATAAATGGCAGAAATCTTAGTCGGATCCAGCTGCCGGATCTGGGGAGCCGCAGCCGGGAGTATGAAACGAACCGGATTCTGGCCATAAATTTTTCAAAAAATATTTTGTTAACTAGTGTGAAATAAATTATTAATAATTGTACTCACTCCACAGATAAGCACTTGCAAATCTCCTAAACTCAGAGTATATGCGGGGTAAAATTATTATATTCCTGGAGTTGAGGAGCTCAAGTAGAACCCTCTAGGAAATAATATATAGTAACTTATTTGAAATTACTGCTTTGTATTGAGGTGGGTGTTATGAGATAATAATAATAAATCATTATGTGAGTTAGCTAAAGGGTGTGTACAGAGTTATAGCTTGCACACCAGTTGGTGCGTCAAACCGAGATGTGAAAAGTTTATTCTTTTATCTTATATTTTAGGCCTGATTATTAATTGATTTATATATTTATATTATTATATATATTATATATTTCATTATTTATTATTATTATATTATTAATTATTTTATTATTATTATTTATCAATTATTATTATATATATTATTTAAATTATATTATTTATATTCTCTAGTCACAAAAAGTGTTGTATATATATATATATATAATATCATATTATATTATTATAGATATACTTAATACATAGATGTCAGGCCTTGTGTTTTTTAATTTTTTATAATTAAATGCTCTTAAATTGTAAAGATGTTTCTTAATTGAAAGATTTATTAAAATTGTAACATTGGAAAAACTAATTATTTATATCGTTTCGGCTACTAGATACTATTTAACTACGTTTGGAGTTATTAAAAGACAGGTTTGTTATATCGTTCTTAAACTTTTTTTTATATTTTTTTATTTCATTTTTTGTAATCGTTTTAATAGATAGGATGTGAGGATTTAATGAGGAAAAGATGATAAATGCAAAGTTGTGTTAATTGCGTGTGTAGTGGTGTGATAATGTAGTATGAGATGCGAAGTTGTGTAATAATTTTGTGTGAAATAATGAGTGTGTATATACGTATAAATGGTTTAGTTGATGAGAGATAAAGTGATAATAATTTTTTCATCGTAGTGGGTTTTTCGTGTTTCCAGCTCATTCACTCTTCTTCTGTT